>JAEIFV010001055.1:0-99717 GCA_018904265.1 Lordiphosa collinella | reverse complement strand
AAAAGCTAACACTCTGTAGTTTATATACCCTTGCCAGTCTCTACACAGTACAGTTCTCAGAACCTCCTTGTCCTATCATCAGTAGACTTTGCTTTCGAAAATTTACAGTATATTGAAGCGTTGGTAGTGATTTTTGACGATTTTCGTTTTCAGAAATGGTCCATCACGTCTAGATTTTTAGTAATTTAAGCTTAAAGTTGCTAAAAGTGCCTATCTTAGGCGCGTTTTTCTGGGAATTCATTCTATTGTTTGTACTCTCTTTGATACTATCGGAAAGTACCACTACTTAGCTTTCAAATGAATTATCTTTTCCAAAAATTATGTGTTCCCAATTCAGTTTGCACTAGCTGCGCTGTTACACTAAACCATTCTTAAAGAACGCCGTTTCCCATCCCGGTAATGTGGCGAGAACCACAGTCTCATGAAGATTGCTACTTTTGTCTGTACAAGGAAAACAGATTCAAATTTAAAAAATTGAAAATATCTACAGTATTCTAATGTAAGTTCCGTCTCTAAACCTATTTTTTACGAAAAGGAAAGTATTCATCCTCCTGTACCTCTTTTAAAGTTCGACACAACCGCCACTGGTAGTGATGGAGAAGATGTTGCAAATAATTTGACGTACACAGAGTCCTGTTTTAAACCTCAATTTTTCCCCCAGAGTGAGTTGAATGATTTGATACGAGATCTTAATCTTACGAGACGTCATGCTGAATGGAGACTTTTTATAGATTCCTATAATGTAAGTTTGGAGGCCGTTCTATTACACAATGGAAGTAAATATGCAGCTATTCCTATTGCACACTCTATGCAAATGAAAGAGACTTACGAAAATATCGCTACGCTTCTTAGGTATGTTATATATGATGCAAATAAATGGTTCACTTGCGGAGACTTAAAAATAATATCAATGACATTAGGCCAACAATCGGGGAATACAAAATTTCCATGCTTTAATGCATGTGGAATTGCAGGAACAGATCTGTGCATTGAGAAAAAAAGTGGGGCCAAAGAGAAGAAAGAAACTTAATACCTGTGCTACGCAATGTTATATACATATATATAAAAGTGAAAGTATGTTTGTATGTATGTCCCTTATGGGCTTCTAAGCCACTAAACCGATCTTCACGAATTTTTCACAGTATGTTCATGTCGATCAGGAAAGTGTCATTGGCTATGTCTCATGTCTGCCGTTCATCCGATTGCAATGAAACTTTGGGAAAAACGCCGGAAACTGCAAAAATGTTCGATTGTTATAAAACTTTTGATAATTTTTAGATGCTTGCCCGCGAAGGATTCTGATTTGAAGAAATGTGCGGGATATGGTCCAAAAACCGCGAAAATTTAAAAACTATACCGTTCATCCGATAAAATTTTGGCCAATGGTTCGACGCTTGCCCGCGAAGGTTTCTTAGGTCCAAGAATCGCGAAGTTTACAAAATAACCTTATGAGTATTTATGAAAGCGCTTAGTGCTTATATTACAATGCCGGCGGTGGTAAACGGAAGCTGTAGACTACACGGTCCAAAATATTGCGAAATTTGCAAGTTTTGGATTTGAGCCTAAATTATTGTGAAGATTCGATAGACGGCAATTGTAGATGGGTAAATAGGAGGTATAAGCCAAACGGTCAAAAAAGTCACGAAATTTGCAAAATATTCATCAGTTCAGATTATCATGAAGATGGTTAAATAGAGAATAAGATCGAACGGTCCAAAATGTTTATGGCGACTTGCAGCCAGCACTAGCTTGAATACAGTTGCTCTCATAAGAATCATAAGGACCCGGGCGACGTCGGGTATTCAGCTAGTACTTACTAAAAATAGTCTAATTTTGTTGCCTTGTGTTATTTACCTTTTATGTACCTGATATGTTTTACTGCAGAGCTAGTATTGCAATTTTTAAATTTGATCTTCGCTTTGGTTTCTTTCTCGAAATCATCGAAATGAACCCGAAACGAACCGGCTCTAAGCGGCTCTGTAGTAGAAATGTAGGAATATAGTAGAAAAATAAGAGAGCTTAATAGAAAAAATTAAGGGAAATAGAAAGAAAAATGGAAAAATAGAGAATAAATAATAGGGGAAAGTTAACTTCGGCTCGGCCGAAGTTTTGTAACCTGGCAACCCGTTGTAGCTTCCATTGAAAACAAAAAGTTTTTCTAAGACTACTTTTTTGGACATTACTTCTGGGGGATCTATACTATAAAGATTTCTGATTTCGATTAAACTTGGTGAAATCATGGAAAAATATAATACACTGTTAATTGCGAAATTTGGAGGCGATCCCATTTAAAAACAAAAAGTTTTTTTCACTAGAACTTCTTTTTCGACCGATTATTCATACTGCAGCTATATGCTATAGTCATCCGATTTTGATAAAACTTTGTTGAAAGTATATAAAATAAGTGTATGGCAATAAAAAGGGCGTTTTTCATTAAGAACAAAAAGTTTCCTTCACTCGAACTAGTTTTTCGACTGATCGTTCCTATGTGAGCTATATGCTATAGTCATCCGATTTCGACCAAACTTTGAAGAATTGTGTAAAAGTATTTAAATTAGGTGTAAGCCAATGATAAGGACGTTTTCATTAAAAACAAAAAGGTTTTCTTACTAGAAATAGTTTTTCGACCGATCGTTCCTATGGGAGCTATATGCTATGTCATCCGATTTCGACCAAACTTTTGTAGAATTGTGTAAAAGTATATAAATTAAGTGTATGCCAAATAAGGACGTTTTCATTAAAAACAAAAAAGGTTTTTCAAGAATTGGTTGCGTTGACCAATGAAGAATGGAAAAATAAAAGTAAGCATGGCGTTTTCATTAAAAACAAAAAGTTTCTTACTAGAACTAATTTTTCGACCGATCGTTCCTATGACAGCTATGCAGTAGTCATCCGATTTCGACCAAACTTTGTAGAATTGTGTAAAAGTATATAAAATAAGTGTATGCCAATGATAGGGACGTTTTCATTGAAAACAAAAAAGTTTTTCTCACTAGAACTACTTTTTCGACCGATCGTTCCTATGGCAGCTATATGCTATAGTCATCCGATTTCGACCAAACTTAGTCAAATCATGGGAAGGGATAGTAAACTAAGAAATACGTACTTTGGAGGCATTTCCAATAAAAACAAAAAAGTTTTTCTCTTTAAGACTACTTTTTCAAGCGATCGTTCCTATGGCAGCTATATGCTATAGTCATCCGATCCGGCCGGTTCCGACAAATGTGCAGCGTTTTTGTACCAAAAGACTTCGTGCAAAGTTTGGTGAAGGATGTATTAAAAACCAAAAAAAAAAAAAAAAACAAAAAGAACGGACAGGGCTAAATCAACTCAGCTCGTCGTGCTGATCAAGAATTATATACTTTATGTTGGTCGGAGATGCTTTCTTCAATGCGTTACAAACCTCCGCCAATTTATTTATTACCCCTTGCAAGGGTATAAAAGTAAGAAGGAAATAAGGAGAAAATAGTCTAATTTATAAAGAAGAAAGAAGACAGCAATGGAAAAAAAAAAAAAAAAAAGCTATACCCTAAAATAGCAGAACGGAAATTAAAACAAAATTTTACTTAAAGAAACAAAGCTGAAAACCCTAGAAATTGTCAAAAACATTGGACCGCCGCGGCGGTTAGTATGCAACATAAAGTTTGGGAAGGGGAAGGGGGTTATATAAAACATAAAGAACAAATGGTTTTGTTTGGATTTTTTAAGCATATTTATCGCTTTTTTCAGTAAAATTCAGAATTTTATTCAGAATCAATCCTTCTTAAAGTCCTAAAACAAAATATGCCAAATCGTAATATCATTGGCAAGTCCACAAGAAGCTCCAATCCTATACTTAACAATTATTTATGTTCACAAAGATTGACTTTCATCCGGTGGTCTGATTAGGGCTCAGGCTGGAGAGGTCATTTATCAATAAGGTTTCGCTAGAGGACCGGTTCAAGAGAACCTATAATCTTGAACCGAACAGTTTCCAAGGGGCTTAAGTGTTTTAAAGGTAGGAGGAATGGTATGTTGAAATGCTTGCTAAAAAGCCTTTCAATTTTTGGACTAGACTATTAATATTAAGACTTGAAAATAAGTTACTAAATGTTTCCTCTATTTTAAGCACACACAAAAGATGTAATTTAAGAGCATTAAATTGTCGTCGTTTTTACATAATTTTATGTGGCAATTCGCTTGAAAAATTCACATTCCTCCTAAGCGCTGCTGCAATGGATTCTATTTCTCTTCTTTTTTTTTTCTTTCTTTGACATAAACATTTGGGGAATGGAGAATATTTCTTTGGTTGCGCTTTAATCTTTTGTAGATACGACGGATGCAGCTGCTGCGGCGCTGTCAGAGCAAAAGTGTGGGCGCCACTAAAGCTAACGGCAAATGATGCTTAGCGCCCACGTGCCACCACCCCGCACTGGTTCTTTGGTTTGTATGGCATGACACTTTTCATTTGGATATCCATTTTTATGAATGTGATTGTGTGTGTGTGTGCGAGTGAGTGTCATGTGTCCAACTAATGATTGAACTTTTCGATGACAATTCCTCAGGCGTTCATTTTATTGCCTGCACAGCGGGTCGTATGCGTGATGTTTTTATTAGCGTTAAATTAAAGAGAGGGAGAGACAGAGACAGAGAGATGAGAAAACTGCCCTTGGGCCCTGTTCTTGTGATTCTATATATCTTGCGGATGTGTGTAAAGTGTGAGGCATCAAATATCCATGATGGCAATTTTATTTAGTGTCAATTCTAAATCTGTATAAATTTATCTCATAAAATGTAAATAAATCCTCGCTCACACACAGACTGACACTGTTAGCTGCCTCGTTGCATTCTCACATATTTTCTAATTGGCTTCAATTTTTATTTTTCACTTTTTTATTTTGCTTGTCACCCCAAGCTCACATTGACCCACTTGGCTCGCACTGGCGACAACAACAGCTGACAACATCAACTGCAGTTTTAGTCTGTGCCAAATTCAATTATCAATTTGCGCTTTTCTCAAACATTTTTCCATTTCAACACATTTTACATTCTTTTCTCTATTTTTTATTCACGACACACAACATGAGGTGAGGCCGGAAGGGGGAGATATCTGATGTTGACATGTTGAGGGCAGCAAATAAAGCTGACTGAACTGAATTGACTGTCTGTTGATAACAATGTTCAGGCATTTTAAATATTTTAAATTGAAAATGGGTTAAAAAATTAATTCTGAGAAACTCGCAGGTAACAATCATACGAAAGCTACATCAACAAAGCGCTCAGTCTAATCATTGTCACATTGATTAACAGAACTCTGGATTTTTCTACTGATTGCTTCAATTGTTGCTGTTGTTCATCGTCGTGTCTTTTCTGTATGCATTTGCCATTTACTTGTCACTTGTCGCTGTCTCTCATCTGTGTCTCTGGCGGTTTCAATTGCATTTCAAATGCGCAGCCCGTTCAGCCCGTTGTTATCAAAAGCGTGCCAGTTGAGCGCGCTCGTCTGACTGACATGACCACAGAGACCACAAAACCCCGTCACCGTCACCCACTTTGACATCCGTCTTAATGAGGCTTCAATATCACTTGTCAAATTGGCCCACACACACTATTCTGCGGCTGCATTTCCAGTGCTTTTGAATTGTAAATGATCAACACAATAAAATGGAAAACCATATCTAATTGGGTCACACACCACACTTCCAATGAGTTAAAGATGAAGTGGAAAACCTTGAAGTCGCCTCACACTGTTGGGTTTGGGTGTGTGTGTGTGTGCCAAGTGATCTCACCATCTCTAAATGACATCAGAGACTTGTTCAACTTGACTGACAATTAGAAGGCAAGTAACTTCTAACGATTAACAACAGTTTCTATACATGAGATGAGTTCAAAGATTTGGTTATAAACGAGGGGAAACCCGCTTAAATATTTATAAGAATGCTAATTTTGCAGTTGTAACAGTAACGGTGGCTGCGAAAAGTCGCACAACTGGAAAGATGCATTGTTTTGCCCCAGAACCGCAGTCAAGCAACGCCCTATAGGCCTCCCTTCCCCCTTCCCTTTTGAGACCTGCGACATTGTAACAGTCTAGTTAACTTGCATCTACTTACATTGTACATACTTACAAAGTTACTTTACAATGCTGGCTAGTTGTTTATTCTCTCTGTGGATTGTTGTTGCTATTGCTGACTGACTTTCGAAACGTGTTGTCATGTAAATTAACCGAAAATGCCATGTTGCGGTCCTAGGAGCTATCTTACAAAGAAACCAGAACAAACAGCAGAAGCCGCAGACGAACCGAAGCGTATACTTAAAGTGTAGACGCCGGCCTGAGAAAGACAAACATCAATTTGACAATAGAACCACGCTGAGACAGGCAGACAGACTGAGCATCCAGCAGCTGTCAGCTGGGTAGAGAAAAAATGTTTGAAAAAGTTTTTGAAAAACCAATTCGTAGATATAACATTTTCCAGCTAAGCATTTCGTTTGCCAAATACCTTCAATAAAAATTTACAAAATACAATTTGGGGAAAACATTAAGAGAAATAAAAACAAACAAGTTTGCGTATACAAATACCAAATAATAGAGAGTACCAAGGCACAGTGGTCCCAATGTGAAATATATAAAAGTTCAGAAAACCAATCTTTTAATAATGATTTGAAATAGATCGAAAACTTTTCATCAGATACATTTCGGTTTGAAGAAGTTTTCTCACCTTTATCATACTACTAACCTGTCAAAAATTATTCAGATCAGGAAACGCTGCTCTTAAATATGACCATACTAAATCAAGTTTATGGGAACGGTCTGCAAACTCAAACATTTTTTCTATGCTCCGGTTCACGAATTCGAACCAAGATTTAACAATTGGTTTTGGTTCGAAAATTTGATCTGCCTGCAAGTATAAGAAGTTTTTGTCCCATACACGTCCATATACGTCCAACCTCTATCTCTTACCATCTCTGAGATCTGTGCGTTCATACGGACAGACAGACAGATAGACGGACAGACGACATGGCTATATCGACTCGGCTGTTGATGCTGATCAAGAATATATATTCTTTATAGGACTGGAAATGCTTCCTTTTGGCTGTTACATACTTTTGCACAAACTTATTATACAGACTATAAAAACAGGGATTAATACCGAAACAAATTTCAAATCCGGTACCGGTTCCGGTACGTCCCTGAATGTATGTTTCGGTTAAACGTTATATTTCGAATTTCAATTTATTTTTCAATAGATGTCCCGAGGCGGGATCGAACTCACGACCTCTTGCACAGCAGACACAGCAACCATAACAAATTGATTTCTAGCGACAATATTGTTCCTACCAGAGATCTGCACGAGTGCACCGCAACTGCTAGTGCACTGCACAAGTACTTGATACTTTCGAACTCGAATATCCCGACTATTCCAACAAAATGTATACAGAATTTGCTTCTCGCACTTAAGTGCTGAAAACCCTGGCGCCACTCGCGTACCGTAAAGGAAATACTCATACAAACAGGTAATCGTAAAATTTGAGTGTGAAATTATCCACCAACAATTCAAGCAACGCATTTTCTATCTATCGCAGTCTCACTTAAGGGGGGAAAACACTTTGCGGAAAAAAATTTTCGACTTTTTTTTTGCATATTTTTGTAGCTGGATATTCAAAAATATCCCCTAAAAGGATTTTCAAAAATTCGAAATAGTTTAGAAGATATAGCCCTTTTAATGACCCAAAGTTACGCGATTTGCTAGCAGCTGCAAACTTTAAGCGCGTTTATCTCGAAACCACGTTTTTCAAACTGGTGGCCACGATTCAGAGGAAACCAGTGGACCGATTTTGCTCAGAGGGGCTTATACGACGCAGAATTGTCGTGCTATCGTTCGGCCCTAACTTTTGGAACCTATATTAAGTGTACTTTTATTACACTACTACAAAAAAGACCAAAAAAAATTTTTTCAAAGTCATTTTGTCAAAAAATTTCAATTTTTTCGGAGGGCCGAACGATAGCCACATTAGTTCTAAACAAACCGCTTTTTTTTTTTTCAGATCATCCCAAGTGCGACAGGTCACCAGGGCACCTTTTTTTATTCATATTTTTCGGAGGCCGATAACTTTCTGAACGGCCCTCATATTGACAATAAAAATAAATTTTGTATTTTTATTCATAACTATTTAATAAAAAACAAAATATAAAACCTATATTTTTTCTGGAATTTTTTAAAAACCATCTACTTTTGCTCATCGCAAAGTGTGTTCCCCCCTTAAGTATTTTTTTACTTATGGTTGCCTCTTGTGGAATTTTTTTACTGGTGATCTTGTGTGTTTGCTCTCTGATATGTCTTCGGCTTCTGTTCGTTTCCTTCACTTCTCGTCAAATTCATCCCTGTTTTGACGTCGACGTCAGCAGAACCGAATTCTGTGTGTATTGTTTTTGCAATCTTGCCTACGCCTACTGAAACAAGTAAGGGAGCTGTAGTCGAGTGCCTCGACTACAAAATACCCTGTTCCCTTGACTTCTTGTGTTTTCATACACATACACACACACTCACACATACACACACACACTCTAACATACGCACACACGCACGCGCAAACGCGGTAACTGACAATGCAAGGCCCCCCTCTCTCCCACAAGCCAAATTGATTCGTATATAACTTCGGTGTTTTTTGTCCGACCTTATTGATCTTTTCAGAATAGATAGATGTTGGGCATTACTTAATATATATAAGGTTTGGAAGGTCTATTTTAAAAATTGTGGCTCTGACAGTTTTCTGCGCTTAAAGGGGGGAGGGGGAGGAATTTTCCAAGTCTGAAACAAACTCGATTTGAATCGGGTATACACCTACCTACATGCAAAAATGTGGCTCTAGCTCTTATACGGCGGTGTCCCACAAATCTCTTCCAACCAAATTCCAACCCAAAACCAATTCTCGGTGTCTTAGAAACCTCTTTCGGTTGGTTTCAAATCTCTAGTGATTTAGGTAGAGATTTTGCTAAATTCACCGCTAAAACTATTTTGATAAGCAAAAGTAGTTTTGGAAATCTAAACTAAATTAGTTTACTGGATAGGCTGCATCAGATAAAAAACATGATTTATTTGATTTAATATTGAAATTTGCTTTTTAATAATTTTTCGCAAAACCAACCGAAGGCTGCCATATCGGCCAAAACCGTCGTACCAGTGGCGCCATCTACCTCCTCAGTAGCGCCGCATGGGAAATTTGTCAACAACAAGCGAGCCAAGGGATGGAAAATGTTGCTTTATGATTGGCGCGAAAATAATTTTAAATTTTTCGTTTTAATTTTGGGTAATGCGACTTTAATTTAAGTTATAAAATTAGTATGAATCGTAACACTTATGCCACAGCTAACAGATTTCCGTTTAACATCATTTTAATTCAAAACCAATAAGGGAAATTTATAAGGGAAATTTTTTTGTGCGTGATGCAACCCTGTTTTGTGAGATGGACAATTATTAAGTGCCCAATTGGACCAATTCTCTTTCCCACTAAGAAAATGAAATCTCTTGAAGTTCTGGGACACCGACGGATTTTTCGAGAGATTTGCAAACCAACCGAAGACAAAATCTCTAGAGATTTCCAGGACACCCCCGATAGTCTCTGAGATCGACGCGTTCATACGGACAGACAGACAGACGGACGGACAGACGGACAGGGCTAAATCGACTCGGCTGTTGATGCTGATCAAGAATATATATACTTTATAGGGTCGCAAGTGCTTCCTTCTAGCTGTTACATACTTTTGCACAACTTCATGATCCCCCTTTTCCCATTTTCAATGTATAATGTATAATATATAATGTATAAAAAGGTATGAAAAAGTTTGCTTCCCTTTAAGTTTCAGCGAGCATTTAACCTATGTGTTTTATGAAAATATTTTAGAATTTTAAAATAAGGGCCTTGTCGTTCGTGGAAAAGAATTACACATGTTTATTATTCATATACTTAAGTCGTATATGCCTTTCCCTACCCTGAGTAGGCAAACGTGACGCGTGCTTTAGAAACCAAAAATAGGGGAAAGTTAACTTCGGCTCAGCCGAAGCTTCCATTGAAAACAAAAAAGTTTTTCTAACTAAGACTATTTTTTCGATCGATCATTCCTATGGGAGCTATATGCTATAGTCATCCGATTTCGACCAAACTTTGTAGAATTGTGTAAAAGTATATAAAATAAGTGTATGCTTTATCATTAGACTATAGCATATAGCTGCCATAGGAACGATCGGTCGAAAAACTAGTTCTTGTGAGAAAAACTTTTTTGTTTTTAATGGAAACGTCCCTTACGTTGGCAAATATTTATTTTAAATACTTTTACACAATTCTACAAAGTTTTGTCAAGATCGGGTGACTATAGCATATAGCTGCAGTATGAATGATCGGTCGAAAAGGAAGTTCTAGTGAGAAAAACTTTTTTGTTTTAATTGGAATCGCCTCCAAATTTAGTAATTTACATTTGTTTATGCTTTTCCATGATTCCACTAAGTTTGGTCGAAATCGGGCATCTATATAGTATAGCTCCCTTAGAAAAGTAAGGTCCGAAAAGTAGTCTTATTTAGAAAAACAAACTGCAAGGGTATACAAAACTTCGGCCGAGCCGAATTTAATTTTCCCCTATTTTTATTTCCCTAAATTAAACTGTTTAATCACATTTTTAATGCACTGGCACCACTGTTCCTCATTTCCGATTTCAATTTGAATTTATGTTAATTTCATTTGCTTATTTTCATTCATTTATTTAAAATCATTTAACGTTGAGCTATAAATGAGGCTGAAAATTGTGGAATGGCCTGGCCATTAGTTAGTCGATCTCTCCGCCTGATTTCGTTCCGCAAAAGTTCAATGTGACCGACAAAAGACATCGGCCGCAATTTCTTATCAGGCTTAAAAAAAGAAACAAAAACATTTTCCCATCATTATGTAAGCAAGCAGCGGCTAGCTAAACTACAATACTTGTAAATTCATGGACTAGACCTCCACCTCCTGATCTGTTAACGAGCTGTCGAGGGGGGAGGGAGATTTTTAGCTAATGAGCCGCTGGCCAAGCAATTTTCTTTGGCCAACTTTGAACTTCAAGCATTTTTCGTGGCCTCCTTTTTGGGGTTTGGGTTAATGTTTATTGTTTATTGGCTTTTCTGGCTGCTTACTTCCTCATTTATTATTGTTTACGCGCAATAATGATTCAATATTTGCATGGGATTTTGCTATTAGTACGTGGCGTATGCGTAATATTTACTTGTCGCTTTGTCTTAAGGCCAAATGGAAAGGAAATGGATATTTCTAATGTCTTTGGGATGTCTGGGAATGGTCTGTCTGGAAAGACGGATTTTCTATCAAGCTAAGCCCACGGTATTCTTTGACTTTTCAATGAGTTTTCTCTCTCTACTCAAGTGCTTTTTCGTGGCAAATGCATAATTTACGAAGTAAAAACAAAGATGACTTTGAATATGGCTTTTCTGGCAAAAGACCACACACAGAGAACACAATTTTGCATATTAGATCAACCTTGTTTGACCTTTTTTTTTCGTGCTGCATCGATTTTCGATTAAATCTAATTGCCATGCCAGGTCACGCCCTTACCCAAGCCCCTCTCAGCTGTCTGTCAAATGACCATTTCAATTTGCCTTTTGACACGCTTTGCAATTTAATGAATTTTCCCTGACTTCCTTAACTTTGTTTATTCTTGATGCAAAATCATGCGAAAAAGTTTTTCTTTGGTTTTATTGTTGGGCCTATTGAAGCTTTAACTGATGAGTTGTCATTAATTTTCAGCCTAATCCCCATTAGACAAACAAAAAGAGGAGGAACTCTGCCCCAGGCCATCCATAACTCAGCGAATATTTGATCAAGATTTGAGTGACACGAGTCGTTAGGATGAATAATTTCGATAGGAGAGAACAATTGAATTTTTTTTTTTGTAGACTTAAGCAATACTTAGGTGAATTCTGCTATCTTCTGCCAAATTTACTTTCAACGTAAAATTGATTTAGTTTTGGCAAAAGCCTCTTCGGATTGACCCACATCTTTCAATTATGTCACTCCATTTCACACACTCAAACATTTTCCCTTATGTACACATATCGCTCGTTTCCCAAAAAAGAAAAACGTTTGCTTGTGCTTCATTTTCCTTGTATTTTCATAGCATGAACTGCGCTGTATATTAATCATTTTGTGCTCTTTGTTTGTAACATACTATTAAGTATATAGGCCAACAAGCATTATGTTGAGAAATGACATCTTTTATTTAATTAATTTGCACATGAACGCAAAGAGTATATAATTAATATGCATCAAGTGAATCAAGCGAAGCACTTAACAGCAAACAGCACTTAAGAAAATTAATTTAATAACAAAACGTGACCATTTAGATAGTTTAACTGACCATTAAAGCAAATACTCTACATAGTGCACTCATATGTATGTCTAATCAGTTAGTTTTATATAGGTCAACTGCTTATCATAACATAAAATGCACTTGGCGTCCCCAAAACCAAACTATTTCCCACATCTGGAACCCCATAAAGAATAACTTATCAAAAGTGTAACACTTCAAAAAGGGAAATCAATATTTGCAGCTCAAATACAACAACAGAAATCCGATAACTATCGCTTATGTGAAGTTTTTTTTTGGTTGGTGTGAGTGTTGGTGGGCGTGTAGCTATTTCCCCTGATAAACTTCCCCTTCCAGTTTCCTGCTTCTTTTGTTGTTGTAGCTAAGTGAGTTTTTATTAACGCAAAAAAAAAAGAGATATAGGAAAAATGACAAAAACAAATTGCTTGGAAAAGAAAAACAGCTGGACGTAGGCAATTATGATAACTGAGAGAGCTGCACGTGGGAGTGGGGGCTAATGTGTTATACGAGTAGTTTTAGTGTGCGCCTTCGAGTATCTGTCATTATTTTGGACAAATGGAAAAATTTCTTCTGGACTGTTTGATAAATTAACAAAGTTTTTGAGGTAAATGTTTGCCTTGGAAAATTCTTGAAAATTAACAACGCAAATAGCACCCTTATTTACAAATGCGTTTTGACATGTTGTTTTGTTGACACCAAATTACCATGACAAGTTACACGAAAAATAAAAAAAAATTGTTCAGAATTTCGGACAACATTCACCTTTAGGGACGAGGCGCATTTTTTGGATGAATGGACATGTAAAGAAGCAAAATAATGCCAGCCTAGTTGGGTGTAGGTTTTAGGACGGACACCGCTTAAAACGGACATCCTTCATCGCCTCACTCTATAGAGTTCTTAGCACTTAAAAGCAAGCTGTAAACTTCAAAAATTCAGCGAAAGGTTTGGTCCGAAGGTTCGAACCCATCGTAAAGTTCAACGTATGGTTCGCAGACCGGTTCCTTGACTTAGAGAATCCACGGTTTTGGGCAGAGCTTTGATTTTGACTCTATTTTAACAGTTCGGGAAAACAGTTTGGCCTTAACAGTTCGGGAAAAATTAAACAATTGCAGGGCTGCAAGCCACTCGAAATTAAAGACTGAATCGGTTCAGTGATTCACACAGTTTTAAGACTCCCGGTTCGGTTTATAAAATGTTTTTTTTAGCTAACTGAACTGCGGTTTCAATTCTGTTCAGTGCACACTCTTCATCTATTACACGGTGTGACAGTCAAAAAACTTCTGGGATGCGACATAGTGTAGGTTGTAGATATATTAAAATTTTTTCAATCTAACTTGAACTTTCGGTTCACATCAATTTCGGTTCTTTTCGAGGTTGATATAGTTAAAAATCATATTTCTTAAACTAGGCATCCTATAATAGCTTGCAGTGCGTCTTTGGAAAGAGAAATGTAACACCTTTGCAACGGCGTACTACATTGCAATCTCGGATAAAAATTGGGGGGAGCTACATGAAAAACAAATAGAATTTTTCAGTTTTTTGCGACTTCACCGTACTTTAAATGAAAATGAATAGGTCAAATTTATATAAAACTATTTAATTTTGGTATGCAGCTTCAAAAAACATTTAATTTTGCGTCTTCTGCAACTTAGTTTATTAAAATCGAGTAATATTTGGTGGAGTTATTTAACTTTTTAGGAAAAAAACCTTTAAAAGCCTAATTAAAACAAGTAGGAAAGTTGGGGAAGCCCGACTATAATACACTCTTTACCCACAAAAGTGTATGCTCAGTGTAAATTTAGATGCTGCAGTAGCTGCTGAAAGCAATGCTGCTACTGCGCTGCAGCAGAGAAGTTTCTTTCGCTTATATCTTGACTATCGTTCATCCGATCTCTACCAATCCTTTGGTGGACCGATAAAGAATCCCGATTACTAAATATGTTCTAAAAGTACGAACATTCTATCTATAAAACTGCCGAAGATATGACGCTTTTTTCTAAATTTCGGGGGCGGGAGGGGGCGGGGCAATAATTGAAAGTAAGCTTGATCTGCCTGTAAGCATATGAAGCTTATGTTCCATACATGTCAAACCTCTATCTCATACCATCTCTGAGATCTATTTATTAATATAGACAGACGGACTGACAGCCGGACGGACAGACAGACAGGCGGACAGACTGACGGACAGACGGACATGGCTATACAATACTTATTCTAAAAAAAAACTATTCAATAATTTTTCGGTCGACAGTGCTATTATGGCGCGACTCATCACCATATTGCGAAAATTTCGTTATCCGAAAAACTTGAATAACTTTGCTAATTATTGACCGATTTTAGAAAATAGGCATACGTTCTAACCGTGAAGATGTGTTGTTCTTAAACAATAAAACAAATATTGGGGGGTTTCTAACCAAATAGTGTTCAAAAACGTCACCAAAGACAAAAAATGGGAAAAAAACCAATCAAAAATGGTTTACGTAGAAAATACTCCAAGATAAGAAATGAATCCTGATCAGTCATATATGGTATCTTTAAAGACCTAAATTTCTTCTTTCCAAAACCGGTAAGAAAATAAAAATCATTTGATATATGACAAAGTTATGGGCGTATAAGTGAGTGTTTGTGCGAAAAAGGCTTTTTACCGTTATTCAAAATTTCGATGTGCACTAAAAAATTCTAGTATGCCACAAAAAACTACTGAACCATATCTACAACCTACGCTACGACTTATCTTTTGTTTTGATTTTTTGTCACAAAAAGGTCTTCAATTATTCGAAGGGAGACAATTGTTTGAAAAAACTCATTTCGTTTTGGTACCCCAATTTCAGCTTATCTAAACTTAAGGTTAATCCTGAGTAATCGTAGCGACTTACTCTAAAGCTTCGGAAATATTTTGAAGTCAAGATTATACGATCAAAGGAATGGTAAAGAAAACAAAATAAAACTCATTCAAAAAGAGTTCTGAGCTCCTATAAAAAGTAAGAATATATCTATTTTGAAATCGTTTGTTTTCTAAAACACATTTTTAAAATCTGAGTCCTATAAAAGTATATCTATTTTGAAATCGTTTCAAAACACCATTTTGTAATTGTAAAATGTTAAATGGATTTTGTTACTTCATTTTGTAAAAACTACCCCTAAGGTCAATAGAAAATCAGAATAGAATACTCAAAAAATGTACAAAATTAAAGAAATAAAGAATTCTTAATTCCACTTCCGCAAAAGATTGGTGATTTAGAGACCAAATTTAGTCCAAAAGCCGGTTTTAAATCACTAAATTTTTGTGAAAGTGGAATTGAGAACAAGCCTGATAATTTTTCTTTTTCATAGTTGAACCTTTTCTTTCGACAAAACACTTTCTTTAGTTACTGATATTTAGCTATTTACTAATAACTCAATTCTTTATAGAAAAACTGGTTATTCTTATGTAAATGACTGCCAAAATCCTTATGAAAATCTTCATTCAACTTGATTCAAATTTATTTGATGTCTGAGACCGGAAAGCTTTGTTAGAATATCTCTAATTTCCGGCCTGCTTCCCTTCCTCTAGATTATCAATTTATTATCTTCTACTCAGACTTAACCTTTTTTCCCTTTGAGCCAAGCAACAAATTTTGGCAGCTGCGTGTCCTGACAGCATAATCACTTGCAGCAAAGCCAGCTGAAAGTGAAAGTCTAAAAGTCTGCTTTCGCATTAGAATTTATTAAAGATAAATTCCAAGAGAACTTCAACCATAAAAACAAATGAAAAACGAGTCGAGATTTACGATTGAGTGAAACGCAAAAGAGAACACAAAAGCAACAACTACAAGGGGAACACATTTCCCCATCACGATTACGTAAAATGCGTAGAAGGTGAATGGAGGAGGGCCACTTGTCGTTTTTCAAGGACATACCCAGCCTCCGCAAGGACACGCCACACATTTTACAACACTAAACTTACCGTAAAGTACAAGTTGGCAGCTTCTGCTCCTTTTAAGTAGGCCTTGACACTATCGTCAATTGGGTTTGATTTGAGGTGTGTGTTTGTTTGCCAGAACTATAAACTCAGAACACAGAAATATTTCGAACGTGAAAGGCTGCTAACAAATTTTCCGTTCTACTAGAACAAAATAATACTTGTTAAGACTTTTGTTGTTGTTGATGAATATAATTTGAATTTCTTCTTCCGAGTTTCGAACGCGATAACCGTACGCCGCGAGTTCAGCTGACTGAATAAAAACGCCAAGACGAGCAGCAAAGGCCAGCAACAGCAACAAGAAAGGCGCCCAGTCAGAGAGAACCGCCCGAGAGAAAGAGAACAGCGCCCGGCCAGAGGGAACAGCAATAAAGAGAACAACCAAAGAGCAAAGCCGAAGCCCCAACCAGAGCAGAGATATAGTGGGTGGCACAACAACGATTACTGTTACCCTTCATATCAGAGAGACCGTTGGCAGGTAAGTTGCATTTTTTTTCCGAAACCGTTATGAAGACCAATTTAAACAATTTTCATTCACAAGCTGCTCTCTGGCTGTAACCTCTTTCTCTCTCTCTTTTTTTTTTGGGTTGCAAATGTTGTTGCTGCTTATGTAACCTTTTTGGATTTTTTTTGTTGTTGGTGGGGGGATCCGTACCACAAACGTTGAAGGGCAGTCAGCGACCTCGTTCTAGAAACCCCAAGACAGCCTTTCCCTCCCCTCTGCTTAAGAAAAAGTCTCGCATAAAAGCGCGTAGAACAAACATTTTGGTAACATACAATAATAAAAATGTAGGGTTTTCTCTTCTATGGGTAGGGGGTAGGAGTAGGGGTTGTGGTAGGTTGGGTTGGTGGGCGTTTGACACATCAAAGTCCTGCCGAATTGCGCAACAGCCAAAGCAAAACTTGAGTTAGGAGGAAATGGGAGGGTGGGGGTCCTTGCGAATAATATGGCTGCTTGATTAAACTGGAATTCTTGTGGTCAACTTGAAGAGGGCACAACATAGTGCGTCATGGCAATCATTGAGTGGAGGATGGAATAGGAGGACTTATTAGGACATATTATACTCAAGTTTATGGACTTCATAACATGAATTATATTGATACTTTTGTAGATAAATAAGCTTGAATTATGAATTATGCACTATTTGCTTCCAAATGAAATAACCTGAACCTCATTTTTGAAGCAAATTCCATAGACTGTTTTTCCGGATTTTTAAATCTCGAAATAGTTTTTTGGAAAATGAATCTATTTCTTATTTTAAGAAATACTGACAAGCATCACATTCTTAAAAGAAAAACCACTGAATTAAGTCTCAGGTATAAGTTCATTTAGGTTCGTTTACTTATTAGTGAAATCATTCTTAGTTGAATACTTATCCATTGAATAGTTCTAGTTTCTCGTTCAATAGTTGTTCATTAGATTTTCGTTCATAGTTTAATTTTTTTAAATTTTCTGGTTTTTCACTTTTTCGAACGAATTTTGGATCCGGTTCTGGCACGTCCCTAAAGGAATGTTCGGTAAAAAATTCACTCGGCGTCATTTCCATCCCCCAGAATTGTCTAGTCTTGAAAGAATTTTTGATGGCGGATCACAAAATTAAATTTGATTTTATGAGTGATTCTAGGTAGGCTGTAATCGCCTATGACCGTGGGCGATGTTATAATAAACTTGATCTGCCTGCAAGAAACATATGTTCCATACTTGTCAAACCTCTATCTCTTACCATCTCTGAGGTCTGTTTGTTCATACGGACAGACGGACGACACTTTTGCACACACTTAATGTAGTCTGTGTACCTCTGGTACAGAGTATAAAAAGTACAAAATATTCTTGGTTCTTCCAAAGAACGCTGGAAATATCCAAGGGCCATGAATCAACCAAAGACCAAGATGCTATTACTGTAGGTCAGAAATCTACAAATACTTTATAAAAAAGAAACACTAGAACCGGTAGGATTATTTATTAATAGATTCGCATTAAAAATAATTTGCATTTTCCGTAGCGCACTTTATGGAGTTAGGCCCGAAAGGTTCCGGTTGGCCAACCGCCGGTCAAATTTGTTCCTCCAGTTGACAAGCGGTCAAGTCATTTGGTTTTCTCAACAGCAGTTTCATCTGATATCAATAAATTCCTATCGCTGCATTAGGGTGACCAGACACGGTCAACAAATTAGGTATTTTTTTTATGGATTTTTTAATGTTATTGAATGCTGCTGGTAATATTTTTGGGAAACATTTATTAAAATTGATTGCGATGAATCAAAATCAATAGCTGGGGACACTTGTTTACCTGCACGGCTTATCAAAGGAACGCTGACTAAACAGAAGTCAGCCGCAGTGAAAAGGAAGTTGCCACATGCATAAGAACGCAGCGCCGCCAAGTCCTGTTAACAATCCAAGTCACAACAAATTGAATCGCAAATGGAGTCAAGGCTTTAACACTCTCTGAACCTAGCATAAATCATTTTACATGTAGATTTTGTCAACCTGATTCATTGAACAAATGTGGCATCATACAGATTAGTTAAGTAATTAGGCCTCTTCCTGTACTTTCTTGCATTTTTTATACGTTGCTCTGCCACTTCAAATTCCATTTTCATTGCGTGGAGTTGAAAAATTCGTTTATTCATAAACATTTTGTGGCAGCAAATAATATAATAAACAAATCAAATATTGAAGCCAGCTGTTTGTATAGCGATAAAATATATCGATAGTTCCATCGGCACTGAACTCGCGGTTAACTTTAACTAGTGCTTGAGCAGCGGTTAAGTCTGTTCCTCCGGTTGCGCCACACACAGCATGAGTACCAAATTCGGTTAAACTGGCTGTCAAGTTGACTAACCCACATTGAGAAATCGGGCCTTAGTATGGTAAATCTATAATTTGTACTTGAACTGAGAACGCATTTTTCTTAAATTTTAGGACTTACTGTTAGTATGAAATGTTCTGGATTCAAGTACATTTAGTTTCATTTCAATAACTTTAACGGTCGCTCCTTCATTTTAGTATGTTTGGCACATAATTTATGTAATTCCAAAAAAAAACAAAATATTGAAATTAAAAGTACGAAACGGTATGAATTCGATTCCCAAAAGATATAGAACTCTACGCGTAGTTTTTTCTGAAAAGTGTTTGTGTACCGTAGGGTCCGCTTTGAGTATGATATTTTTAAGGTCATGGTCTCACCCCTATCTAATGCGCTTTGGTGTATAATAGACTAAAAAATATTCATTTTTAAGAGTCGCTTAGAGGACCTAAAGCTTTTTTGAATCGCTTAAACGAAATAATAAAAATAGTACGCGATGATTTAGTTTGAAAATTGTTCGACTTCCAGATATAAGAGGTTACTGATGTCCGATTTGCGATTGCTGATGATTCTCTGCTTAATGGTATTAATTGACATTCTGTGGCTTTTAAACTTTTTGTTAAAAAACATCCCTTACACAAATAGACTTTAATATTTACGGACAATTAAAAGACAATTTTCAATCGGTTACCAAACGTACTTTTTGTTGGATTGCTTTTCAACCATCATGATTGTCAAATTTATCAATCGTCAATCACTTCATTCAGCAGGTAAAATCGTAAATCATAAAGCGTAAATCGGATTTATCTGCTGAATGCGCCCTATGTTATGAATTTCAAAAGATGACAATTAAATAGTTTTAAAGATATTCTTAAACAAAAAGTATTGGGCGCATTCAGCAGATAAATCCGATATACGATTACTGACTTGCGACTTGCAATTTCTCTGCTGAATGACACGGAATGCTTAGCTTAGGTTATTCTCTGGCTTATTACATTTGGTCAAAAATATATTCTCACAATTTTGTGTGTTCATTTCCAATTTTGGGGTTAACAGTTGGCCGTACAGTCGATAAATGGTCTCACCAATCATGGTTGCCAAATAATCAGTCGCAGTCGGCAATCGCGTATTCTGCGTAAAATCGGCAATAATAATTAAGTAATCGTAAATCGGATTTATCTGATGAATGCGCCCATTGATTTGGTGAAAATGTCGTATGACTAATTTTAAATAACTTGAAGTAATATTTTTTGGTTTCACAATGCAACTCATAAATTGGTTACGCCTTCGCACCATTTCTATGAAGACCATATTAGAGACCTGCACGAGTGATTCCGGCAGCGTATGATTTCAGCTAAAAGTAATTATTTTTACGATGCCACGATACTTTGTGTAATCATGTAATCGTTTATACGGTGCCGAGTAGTAATCGGCAGTGTCATAAATGTTAATAAAATTACACATAAGTAAAAATGAGTATACGGTGTGGTTCCTACGGTTCAACGGTACCACGGTGCCAATTTTACAGCTAGGTAATCGTACTCATCTGAAATCGTACTCGGTGAGTACTACTCGATTACTATTTTACTTACTCGTGCAGGTCTCCACTTTTAGATATTAGAAAAATATCGAATAATTATTAAGTGAGTGTATAGCGAGGTTCTATTAAAGTGAAGTGGAAATGAGGACGGGACGGTATTAATTTAGAAGGGAGAAGGTGGAATTTAAAATGTGTAGCTAGGATCGGAGTTGAATATGTGTGTATTCGGGAAGACCGGGAGTTTAAGTTTCTAGTTTCAGACCCTGCACCGAGCCTCGGTTAGTATTTTAGTTATACTGAGACTTGCATATGGATAAATGGTGTGCATCATTTCATCCGAAACGGAACCCTTAAAGGTTCCTTTTTTGTTGTCTAAGGTTTGATCTCAAACTGAAGTCGAATAATTTGTTTAAAAAGTTCGAAAATGATTGAAATTTAAGGGCCGTTTTCTCATGTTCCTGTTTGTGCAAATCTAAGAGGTTTGCATAGCTAATGCTCAAAATGAGCAGAGCAATATCACCAAATCCACCTAGATTTGCAAAAACAGGAACATGAAAAGAAGTGACAGGAGGATATCCTTCCCTAGGACTAGTACTCAAAGAAAAAAAGTATATATTATAATAAATTGGATGATTTTGGTGTCCACTTGGACTGCAAATTGATTAATATCCTTTTTTGGATCTGAAAATTATCAATTTAATGTTAAATTGATCTTAGATTTTCATCAAAATCAGCTGAAAATCGTCTTTTTTCTCCGTGTGTTTAATAAAATACATTCCCTACCTTCATGAGTTATTTTCTGATTAACTTAATTGGTAATACAAACTTGATGAGATTTGCTGCCTGAGACTGACTGAGAAATAGACTTAGCTGAGTGAAGGAGCAGGTGGGGCAGTGGTAGGGCCACCAACGTCAGTAGCAATGCGCATCGTTCTCCCAAATAGTGGCTCTCTGCTCTCAGGCTGCACACCCATAGGACAGGCAAAGAAAGCACATCGCAGAGCAAAGCCAGGAAGAGAACAAAAAAAAAAAGCCAACTGCAAACTAAAAATTGGGTCAAGTAAATGAAAACGCAAAATGAAAATGAAAGAAAAAATGGTATTCATAAAAAAAAATGAACCAAAATATACACAACAAACAAACACACAAACAACATAAGAGGTTGGCGGCATTTTTTATAGAAAAAAGGAAACGAAAGGTAATTCAATTAGCAGACGGCCCCCCATGCACACCCCCTCCCCCTCCTACCAAGCACCGCAGCGGCACATGTGCTTTTTACATTTTCTTTCAATTAAAGCGCATTTTACGCATTTCCCTCCTCTGCTCTGGTGGCAAAAACAGATGCCACCAAAAAAACAAATAAAAACATACTAACAAAAGAGTGGGGGGAGGGGGTCAGGTGGCTGGCGACATTCGCATCAGGTGGTATCCTGGCTGCTGACCTAACCTAATTTGTATTGAGAGCTTCATAAATTATCCTCAGGCAAACTATCACCCCGCCGCTCCCGGGAGTAGCCACACTTTCCTGACCGATGACCACGATAAATAAATGGCGCACAAAATTAAATTACGCTTGAACTAACATGGCAAGGAATAAGGGGGGAACTGGGATGGTCGGTCCTCGTCGTCTGCAGTAAAGGGAATTATTGTTTGCTAGATCTATGGCTGCGGCAGTCCATAAAAAGGTATGTGCTACTCTCTGATGGAATTGAGGTCATTATTGGGAAGAGGAAAGGTAGCTAGCAGGAAATGGCAGGCGAATGGAATGCGAAATGCAATCAATAACAAAAATATTTAGCTGAAGCTGTGAATGGAGAGCGTAGGCGCATCCGAAGGTGGTGTCTATTAATGATAGAACGAATGGCAAAAAGGAAAGCTGTATGATAACTTGTCAGGGAAAACAAAGCTCTTGGCTTCAAAATTTTCCAAGATTAAATTAAAAAAAAAATATAGGGCTTACTCAAATAATTTTTATTTTTAGAGTGGATGCTAGGATTTATAGAAGAAGTTAGGACTTATAATACTTAATTTTTATCGATTTATCGATATTTGGTGGATTTTATTTTATATTAATTATGATATTTAACATTATCGATTTTAACATTATGGCAATTATCGTCAACCTTCCCGAGACTAATTTTGAGTCAAGAGCTTCCCGACGGACAGAACCTTTGAGGTAGCACAGGACGGAGCGACATCACAAACAAGAAACATTCGGGCTGGTGTACTGCAGGGTAGAGTTTAGGGCCCTAAGCTATACTTCCTATTCAGAAACGATATGACCAGAGACAGTAGCATTCCGCTCCAAAACCCCAAAGACCTACTTATCGCAATACTTGCCCGCAACAAATGCATATACTCAGCCACAAATGCCTTTCAGGAGTACTTGAAAAGGTATAGCACCGCTAGGTGGACCGCTAGATGGTACATTGCCATAAATACGGGTGAGTTCTATCTTGGGAATGGTCAATTTTCTTCTAAAAGGTTGTCAGTTTATGTATACATACCTATAGGTATTCATATCATTAGTGCCTAATAGACTTAATATTTCTTGGGAATATTCGTTGGTTAATTCCTCGATTGTCCTGATGTGTCCGACAACATGTGAAAAAGGTCCGCGTTTTCTTGATGTAGAGATATTTGGCACGTGCTAACACTTTTTCTTTTGTTGTCCTTCTTTTTTGATTCTTCGGGTTCCTCTATTAACTCTCCCATCGATAAAAATGGTTGTTGTATTAGCTGCTCACCATTATTCAATATTTTATGGACTGCAGGTGTAAGTTTTTCTCTGGAAACTTTGTACGTAAAAGATCTCTTGTCCACTTGCAATTTTTTCAATATCTGCATGCATTAACATTTTCGCCGCAGCTTAGGATATTGAGAATGATCTTGACACGTTTGATCACGAGATTCAGTTGAGTTGCTGGTATCAGTGCAGTTGCCTACATCATGAAATTAAATCTGGGATTATTTTTTCATTAGCTGCTTCTGCCCAAATGGAATACTTAGCCACAGATACCCTTCAGGAGTACCTGAATAGGTTTAGCAACTGGGACGCCTGATAGAACTTTGCCATAAATACGGACAAGTGTGCTTCGGTGACTTATTCCACCCGTCGTGACACCTGCCCGGGAGTATTATATAGACGCCTTTCGAGAGCTGAAAGATACCTGAGAACCAGGGATATTGGTAAGGGCCTTAGAGTTCCTATGGTAGGAGACGTTATGAACAAGCAGGCTGTCAAATACCTCGACGAGCTATCACACCACCCACAACAACCTGCGAAAAATATGTTAAGAAGGAAAATGTTGAAGAGAGTATTACCCAGGACTTAGAGCGACTTCAGCTGCAGATCGACCATTTACACCAACTATTTACACTTTCTCACTAAACACTTAAATTAAAACATATTTACATTAGCGGTTAGCCCAAATGGACCCTGCCAAGTACAGTTAATACTCTCATAATACACAAGTAAAAGCGGCCAAAAAAGGTAGCAAAAGAAAATAATTTTGATAATAATTTCCTTGTTGTCCAGAGAAAAGGTGACGACTCTGACCTAAAAGTTCAGTTAAAGGTTATAGAATTGTCATATTCATTTTTATGGTGATCTGATGATCAATGAATATGACAACTCTTTAACCTCCTTAACAAAAAGAATCGGTAAAATGTTCAAGGAATATTCTTTCGATTAAGTTGTGTAATCAGAATAAAGGGCAGAACTTCCAAGGGCTCCCATTATATGTATATTTTTAAAAACTTAAGGAACTTGATTTTATTATTAATATATCTATAGACCTCCAATATGCCATAGACAAAAATCATACTTTTATATCAATTTAAAAAAAAATGCGTATTTTTAAATGAGAATGTTTCCCAAAATAGTTCACACACAATTATTGAAATATGTGATAAATATTAATCATATTTATAGTGTTATGACGAGTCTTTAGTCTATTTTTGAGTAGATTTTTGCAGCGACTTTCGAAAATGTTTAGTCACGAAATAGCAACTGCACGATTTGTCTTATGTTTGTTTTTGGTTTTCCCACGCATGCCCAGCCCCAGTCACGCACAACACTACGACGTGGCCCACTCCCCAGTCATGTTGTTGGGCAATTAACTTGGCAGACTGCGTGGCTTCTGGGGGCTAAGGCTCCGTGTTTTGTGCGACATAAGAGCTTGGCGTCCTAGTTGCGCCCGCCCACTTGATGTCACATATGTCCTTGAGGCATGCGTTGAAGGCTATTAGGCTTGGGGAGGCAAAGAAAAAACAGCCAATTTTATGTTCACTTTCACATTCTTCATTTGTTTTTTAAATTCTTTTTCTCTTGCAGCGGAGGTCCAGAATGGGAGGCGATGCGGAGAATGGAAAAAAGATTTTCATACAGAAATGCGCTCAGTGTCATACCGTCGAAGCGGGTAGGTATTAATAAAAAAATGTACAATAAGTAGTTGCGACATCTCACTTGTTTGAGTTGTCATTTGACATGGCTGAAAAGATGAACTCATATGAGAGGTCAGAACATTTTTTCGTACCTTTTTTTTATAAAGAAACAAGCTAAGAGTCCAAATATGCATTTCTAAAGTAACCATTTTCAAACCATAAAGTTTATAACTAAATAGAACCAGAAAGAAGCTTGCCTCGATTCTTTAGGGTCCATACTTGATGATAAAGACCCGGAACCAGGGCCAGTTTTTTTTAGATCGGTTCGAAAAATACTTTTTTTGCCCTTTCGAAAGAACTGTAGTCCGAAAATAAGCTAACTTACGCCAAATTCTGTTCTAGGTTTGGTAGTAAATTTTAATCCGGTTCCTTTAAGCTTTAAAATTACTTCTAAGCAGGGATTAAAACCGGTTTGTTTATCTCGGGACATAGGTATATTTCGGGTGAGGCTATATTATGGGAAACGGACAGAGGTTGACTGTCCGTTTCCTAAGCAGTTAAAAAAGGCATTCGGCCAATATAAATGCCTTGACGGAAACCAAAATTTGTTTCGGTTTTAATCCCTGCTTCTAAGGGCTTTCAAAAAATTATCAAAAATCCAAATTTTTAATATCAGTACCAGAATATTTTAGGGTATTGTAAAATCTTTACTATGCTACTCTAACCACCCATACTTTGTTCTAATATTTATTTTAATTCAGGTGGCAAGCACAAGACAGGACCAAATCTAAACGGGCTCTTGGGTCGTAAATGTGGCACCGCTGCTGGCTATAAGTATACCGATGCAAATATTAAAAAGGGCATCACCTGGTCCGAGTCCAATTTAGATGAATATCTCAAGGATCCAAAGAAATTTATACCAGGCACTAAAATGGTTTTCCCTGGACTTAAAAAGGCCGAGGATCGTGCCGATTTGATAGCCTACCTCAAGCGTGGCAAATAGATATAACACAACACTAACATAAACAACAAAATGGAACACCAAATGCAACCTCAACTCGAAACACATAACACAAAATGTATTTTAAAATTTAACATTGTTCAAATATTGGTTTAAAGGACTGCCGCCCCCCTATTTTGTTGATCATGAATAATAATATGAAAGAATATACCCCTTTTTTGATGAGTTACATAAGCTTAAATAATTATAATTAACAGTTTGTGTTATGCTTTTCCATGATTCCACTAAGTTTGGTCGAAATCGAACATCTATACAGTATAGCTCCCGTAGAAAAGTAATGTCCTAGAAGTAGTCTTAGTTAGAAGAACTATTCGGTTTTCAATGGTGGCCGAGCCGAAGTAAACCTTCCCTATTTCCAAATTATAAGTTTGATAATCGGAACTTTCAGTAGTTTCTTCTTTGTGTTAGTTTCTTGTTTATTATATTTCGTTATTATATTTCATTCAGGGAGCAGGAAAAAATTAAAAGGCTGCAAAACCTCTTAAACTCTTCAAAAGGTTCGAGCCCATCGTGAAGTATAAGATTCGGCTCGGGGACCGGTTCCTTAACTTATCTAACCTACAGCTTAGGCTCGAACTATTGCCTCTATTTTCTAATCATTTCAGCAAATCCTGCTTTGCTTTAGTTTTGTAAAAGAGGACGGATTAAGGATCGATTTATCATCTTTAAAGTAGCTGCTATGTGCAGATAAACTTACAATTTAAAATTTACAATTTTCTGTTCTTTATAATATTATGCGACAGATGGCTCTATGTAGAAGCTGCGATATCGCCCCTTAAGTTATTAAACTATTTTATATGCTTAAATCGAAGTTGCGTTGTTACACTTTTATTCTTGCTTTATTTCCCTTTTCATAGTCGTAATATCCCGAAATCGGAAATGATTTGAATCTGTAGATAATACACCAAACGATCTACTACTAAAAATTCTTTTCTGGTGTAAAGAAGGCGAATCTTATGACCCGAGCATTTCTCCCAAGCATATGAGGGTTCTGAGTCAGGTTCGGGAGGTTAGGAATTTACTAGTCCATGGCAAGATACGATAGATCCCAAAACGCGTACCGAATCGGTTTTCCGTCTTGCAAAATTGCATACAAATTTATCCATTTTTTTTGTAGCCACCCCTTTTTCTTTGTGGCGCACTAGAATTAGTACGTCACAGCGTTAGGAATTAGACATAAGTAACCTATCGGCCAACCATGAAGCATTCCTAAGTAAGGCGCAGTCACCATCACGAGCCAGTTCCAATTCACCTCAGTGTCATCACTAACCCACCCGCTATGGTCTCACTATTTGGAGTTTTCGGGAAGTCACGATCGCGACCACGGAATTTTAAGGCGAGGATGAGAAGCGAAGTCGAAGGCGGCAACGCGAACCATGTGTGGCGCGCATTGAAGCAAGGAACCCAGGCGAATACCACGAAAGACACGTGGTGAACTGAACACAAGTGCCCAACGCCGAGAGGGCAGGTGTTACCCGCGCCCAAAGGGAAAGCGTGGTAAGCTGGCCGTAGGGTTTCTGACTATGTGATCTTAAACTTTGTGCGGCATTTCCATTGAAAACATTGGTAGAATACAATCCAGAATATAGAAAAACTGAACCACCTGTCTGGCCTCTTGCTTTAATTTTTCAAGTGTGAGGGTGAACCTGTGTGCTGGTCCTTCTTTCAGGTGATCGTGGTTGTACTTCCCATAGACTGTAAATACACACAGTCTTCGTCTCCCAGTATGCCAGCTCGTCACCTGAAGTGTATTCTGCCCAGTATCACTTGCCTTGGCAGACATTTATAGAGCACGTGGTCCAGGTTTTCACCTTCCATGTGGCTCTGCTAGCCCTAAGCATAGTTCTCAGTCTTCGTCTCTCTGTATGCTTGCCAGATCGTCACCTGAAGTATATTCGGCACAGTTTCACTTGGACCAGGTATTCGCCCTTCCATGTGGCACTCATAGTTTCTAAACCAACTACAAAGTCTTCATCTTCCAATATGCTAGCCAGGTATTCACCTGCAGTATATGAGACATAGTTTGACTTGCCCTGGCAGATATTCCCAGAGCACATGATCCAGGATTTCGCCTTACCTGTGGCTCGGACAATTTCCACGTTTCCCAAGTCATGTAAATGAACCCTGGACTAGGCCTTCGCCATTCGGAGATTTTCATGCTCAAATTCCTTTCGAAAATCCTTATGGAGCTTCCTTTCTATAGTTTTAGTAACATTTCGGGTCAGCCTTACCAACTTTTGCTTGATCCCTCATCTCTATGTCCCAGCACTTCAATAAATTAAGTTTGTAAGTGATCCTGGCTAGACTGAGACCGACCACAGACCAAGAAACAGATCCTTACTCCTTTAGGAATTTTGTAAGAACACAGATTCTTGATCCAAGAACAACTCCGAGATAGTTTCGAGAATAAATTGGTATGGAGCATAAAAAGGACAAGGATCTGAGAGCACAAAAGAACGGATCTGAGAGCAAAAAGGTAATGACTTTAAAACATACAATTTTGAGTTTTATTGACTTAAGTTTGTTTGGTTCTTAAAACAAGCGTTACTCGTTCTTAAACTATGCTTATAAAGGGCTTGAATTAATCTTGGGCTACAAAAGTTCTAAAATTAATCCCTAATCGTGCCTATTATTTGCCAACCGTTCTTGAAAACAAGAATTAAGGGATTATAAAAAAAGAATCTTGAACCCAGAATTGTGTACTTAAATAGAGAACTGAATATTATTGATTTAAGTACAAAATTTTTTTACTACCACGTTTTTCAAAATGGCGTCCGCCATTTAGCCAAAACTACTGGATCGATTTTGTTCAAAGATCCTTCAAACGACGCAGAATTGTCGTCATTCTGGCCTGAACCTTCGGCTTTTAGATACACAAATTTTTTGACTACATAAGTCAATTATTAACCAAATCTGAGCTTCAGGCCAGACTTACATCGATACTAAACAAGAATCACGGTCGCCAACGTCGGACTTTTTTTTCAAAAAAAATTAAAAAAAAAAACAAATTCCTTTTTTTATATTTATAACTAAACTGATTTAAAAAATTATCTTTTCGTTCTCTTTCTGTGAATTTTTAAAAAGCATCTAAAAATAGCACGCGCAACATCCACTTTAAGCTTAATGCTAATCCGTCCACTCGACGCTGTCTACTAAAGCTTCAAATGTATATGAATCTTTATTTATTAGTCTTTTAATGCCTTCACGCAATTGCCAGGCGGTACAATTTCTTCTCACCGGCTCCACCGTTGGCAAAAGGTCACTTATTAAGCAACTAGCCTTGTCTGAACTGGGCAGCTCTTCTACCAAAAATCCCTCCGTACAATAGGTTTCATCATGAAGTTTAAGAAAATTATGCAAGACAATTGTAGCTCTAAGAATTTTCTCTGCATTCAATGGGCTCATGTGCATGGTTTTTGCAAGGACACGCCAGCGTTTCAAAAGTAAAGCGAAAGCTTTGTCTATGCTACCCTCAAGAGCCAGCTTAAGCTGCTGATTGAATTTCATTTGATCATTTTTCCCTTTACTGTGGTTAAATGGCGTCATGAGTTGCTCACACAGGGGAAACGTAGCATTGGCCACAAAGCAATAGCCTAGATTAGCAGTCTCAAACTCTTCTAAAGGTGTACTTGGCAATAGTTCATTTAGTTGATGATTAAATAAAGTTGAACCAAAGTCATGAAGCCATTGCAATTGATTATTCTCAACTCTGCCTATATCAAAATTGATGAACATTAAATTTGTATCACAACTGGCCAGCACTACTAAGCAGTGGTCGCCTCTGTAGGATATGTCCAGCAGCCTTGCATCTACAGCACCCAAGCAATGTGGCAAATATTTCCGTTGATAACCTTCGGCTGTGGTAAGCCAATCCTCGGCAGTGGGTAAGGGCAGAAAGGCAGGACTGAGTATGGACCATAAAATATGACAAGTTTCCTGCACTATGGAACGCACAGTAGAGGGACCCATCTTGTAGGCTTTGGCTAAATCACGCACTCGTTCACCCTGGACCAAGAAGCTGGAAGGAGGAGGCAGGAATAAGTTACAACGCTTCGATTAGCGCAAAGAAAAGGGTACTTACTTTAAGGTGAGAAATAGACGACACTCGGCTAAAATTGGCGTGCGAATGGAGTTCTTATTCAGCTGCTCAGATACCAAACAGAAGAGCATATCAAACACCTGTGGCGTCATGCCAGCTTGTGCCTGGAACTCTGCATGATTCTCCAAATACAAATGTTCGAATGTGGTGGCAAAGAGGCCTTCGGTATCGCGTTTTAGGTTCTCCTGCTTCACCCAGATTCGACTTCTACGTTGTTGGTCTAAGGCTGGAATTGGGACCGGGACCGGCTGGCGCTCCTGGCGCTTCCTTTTGAGAGTTTGAACTTGCCTTGATTGATTTAGTTCTGTCAAATCCTTCAACGAGTTGTATAGAGTAGGTAAAACCTTTTGTAGCCATTGAAGGTGGTCAATGTCCATTATTAAATGTTTTGTTTATTTATATTAGGTATTTTTAAACAGCTGTTCTGTTTCAGTGTTGGTAAAGCTAGAAATCAGGTCCAACAGACAGTGTTGTCAATTTATCTTTTTCTTAACTAATGCAGGAATAGTCTAAACTTTAGAAGCAACTGAACGCTTGAATTCAGTCTTTTTTTTGTTAGGGGTTACATACAGTTAATTGGCTTGAAAAAATAAATTTTTAAAGAATTTTTCCTGAGGAGACCTTTTAATTTATTAAATCAGATTTGTAGACATATTAATGCAACCTTAAACTGTATTTAAACATTTTTTGATTGTAAAAATTTTAATTTTGAAAGCTGCTACAGCTGATCTTCAGGAGCCCCACTCAAAAATGGAGCTCTGCGGCGTACACGATATCTCTGTTCTTAATCATCCAAAATTGAAAAAGCAAACGGATTTCGTTAAAGAATTCTTTAGTCTGAAAATTAATTAAAGGATTAAGCAAAACAACATTTTTTAACAAATCCATGCGATTTTTAAAGTTTCAGTTTAGCTTCAGTTTCCACTGAAAAACTGTTTTTTTTCTCCAAAAGCTGGCAATACTGCCAGCAGTGTAGAAAAGCTTGAAAGATTGGCGCTCAATTTTAAAGAGCGATATATTCTGTACACATACAAACGCATGTTCCTCTTGCTTATCTCCATGTGTCCATGTGTTTATTTATTTTCTCAGTAAGCATTTTGCCATGGCCACATGCGCATTGTTTGAAATTCGACGGGAGCTGTGGCCAAAGCTGAGAGATTTATATGTGGGAAACCGTAAAAATTTGACGGGATTTGATTTAATTGAACATTACATTCGATGTCTATCAACTGCTAATGAGACCATTCAAATGTTTGCACCTGATAAGGATTATCTCACCAACGGCAGTTTTATCTTAGTTGTAAGTAACCGGTTACTTAGTTAGCAAGAAGGGAAAGTGTGTAAGCAGCTTCAATGAACTGAACTTTGCACTAAACTTCACTGGTGAACAAAATAATTTGAAAAGGGCCCGGGTGTGGCTCAGCGGTTAGTGTACGCGACCGCTGTGCAAGAGGTCGTGGGTTCGATCCCGCCTCGGAACATCTAATGAAAAGTTTTTTCTTTTAATAAACTTACATACCCGGTCACCCCTCTCTGCTGTTGGCGTCAGCTTTGTAGTAATTAGCCATGCAAAAGCTTCTCAAACTGCCGTTCGGATTCGGGTTAAACTGTAGGTCCCTTTCTCTTGTTCGGCTTTGGCCCTGGGGCTGTGTCAAGCCATTTTACATTTTACAATTTTAAAAGTAATTATTTGAATCCGAAATTTAAATCGAAATCCTAAAAATCTTATAAAGCACCGGACTTTTCTAAGTCAGAGAATTAAGTTTTTCAAAACAAACAACTACAGAGAGTACATAAATTGGCCCATAAACTCAGACTATTTCCGATTTATGGCAATTTTCTTAAAATAAATCTCTCCTCTAAACTAGTGCAGATGTTGGATTTGCATTCAGTAGCGGATCTAGGAGGGGGCGGCTATAGGGGCTGAAACCCCCAAAATGTTTAAAAAAAAATGGATTTTTTACACGAAAACGGTCGACAAAAAGTTGTTACACGCATTTTTGTCAATGTAAGAAATGAGCCTTAAGTCAGGTCAGAGAAAATAATCAAGAACAGAAGAAAACTCGAAGCGAATAAAAATCTACTAGTACCTTCACTCAATTGGTTCCACCTCCGGTATTTATCCATAGATTTTCTTCACCATTACCTTACTCTTCAAAATTTTTGAAGTCGATTTTTGAGTTCAGCATACCAAACTATACTAAAAAATAGTTTTAATAGAATTGGGTCTTTTTGGCTGTCTAGTGATATTTTCAAAATGTAGGGTTGGAGGCGTTGCCGTTGAAAACCAAAAATCTTTCTAACAAAAACTAGTTTTTCGACCGATCGTTGTCAGCAATATGCTATAGTCATCCGATCTGGCCGATTCTGACAAACGTGTAGCGTATTTGTACTAAAAGACTTCGTGCAAAGTTGGTGAAGATAGCTTTAAAAATGACGGAGAAGATAGCATAGAAACAGACTGACAGACTCAGCTCGTCGTGCTGATCAAGAATATATATACTTTGTGTGGTCGGAGATGCTTCCTTCAATGCGATACAAACATTCGGACAATTTTATAATGCCCTTTGCAAGGGTATAAAAAGGTAGCAAAACGCTTGCTATAACTTTTAGCTGGCCTCTTAGCTTGAGCCGTTCTCAGACAAGCTAAATGCCTATCATCTGTTGCTAGATCAGATGTTCAATGTTAAGCGATTTGGACCTAATAGCCTATTTCCACTGATCAACATCCCACACTTTCCTCATAAAATAAAGTAATGTAAGAGAAACTTGTCATGCACTTTAAAATTATTTGTTTTTAATATTATGTCGTCATGAAAAGCACTTGAAATTGCCTTGCATGAGAAATTTGTTGATGAAATGCAAAACAAGCATCCAGACATAATGCAAATCTTCCCACCTTCTTTACAAAAGACCCAATTGTCTTTGATTCAGAAATTTCGGGCAGTATCTGCATCTGTAATACCAATGCCCACATACCAAATCACATAAGATTTGTTAATAAGAAGTGATTTAAATATTTTTGTATTATTTTATATTTAATACACTTTTCAGAGCGTCAATTGACTGATGTAAGTTGTTAGATGTTACCAGTGAAAAATCCATTTCACATCACAAAATTCCATGCGATCCTCTAAAATGTACTCAGTGTGCAGAGACTATAAGTACATATAAATATTCAGCAAGAAATCTAACTGGTAAATACTTGTCAGTTAACTGGTATAGCTAAACGGTAAATTACGGAATATTTCTTGTCAAACGCAAATGGGCGTCGGGAAAAATCTAACCGAAAGTCGATCTATCTGTGTCGTTAATCCTACTGGTCAGATAACTCGCATGAGTATTTATACTAGGATGTTAACTGGTAGTTCTAACTTGTAAGCAAATTCATCAGTAAGGAATTTAAAATTGAAATGCAAACGTTTAAACAAAAATCACTAAAGATTTCCGTGTCACACCCGATATTTTTATTTCTTCTTCTTCAAAAGTCCTTTTGCTAAAGCCTAGTACGGAGAACGCAAAAAAGCGCTCGCAAACAAAAATCTTCATATAAAAATGACACTGTAAAACCGCTCGCAAAACTTTTGACGTAAATCGTTTTGCGACTAGTACGCTGACAAGCAAACAGGGGGGTGGTAAAATCCACACTTGCGTCCTCGCGTTACCAACTACTCTGCGCATGTGGATTTTATTGAACAGCTGTTCGAGTTTTGTTTGTGCGCCCAAACTAATTAAATTTATTTATTTTGAAGGTCGGTAGAGCAAAAATATGTCAAAAATATACAAATTCGATTGAAGCGCTTTCATGAGGAAGAAAACAGCTAATTATTTGTGGCCTCATCAATATTTTGAGTATTTAGATTTAGTTGCCATAGCCAGTCTAGAAATCCAGAAAGAGCAGCAACAAATTTGTTGCTTCCAACGGCCAATGTCGATGAAGAGAAACCACATTAATATATATGTACTAAAGTTTATGAAATAAAAACAAATAAATAATGAAAATGAGTAACATTTATTATTGATCTGCACCGGGTGCTTTGTTTTGGAGCCAATTAAAACTGTTGGCGTTCATTTTGAAGTTTTGAATGAACACTTCTGTGACTCGAACTATTGGTGAAATCACATTAGATCTTACAATCTCTCTTAGGTATGTCGATATACTCATATCGTTAGCAAATCTTTCAAACTGCCAACTTCAAATTGCCAACTGAGACGCTAGCGTCTGCTTCTTGTAAGCTCTACCTTCCTCATCCAGCCAATTTGTGCGGCATAAATGAAAACTTGAGTTTTCAGATGCAAAATCTGTAATCTTTAATTAGGATTTCCATTGGACCTTACTGATCTCCATTTCATAAACTAATTTTTTTATTGTTGCGACTTGAAATCCTCATTAAATTGTTTGTAAGCCGGGGAAGTGTGACCGTACCTTTAAAAATTACTAATAACGCCTTATTCTTGGTATTTTTTGGCTGTCTCAGCACACTAATGTGTTTTTACGATCCACTTTTGCAATAAATGGCTTTTTTGTGCGCACAAACTGTTTGGCGTTCTCCGTACTAGGCTTAAGTAGAAAAAAAAAAAGTTAATATGTATTTTTAAATAAAAATAAAAATTAGTATCAAATATAACCCCCGAATAATTTGAATAACAAAATCTATAAATAACTCAATCAACTTTCGGCTCATTCTATGCTTGACTCTATCTTAAGTTTATGAATTGAAATATGGTTAAGAATGTAAAGAAAGAATGTGTAAAGAATGTACTAAACGAAAAATTGTAAAAATTCCCTTTAAACAATTTTTTAATCCATTTTCTAAACAAAAGTTCTATTAGAAATGGGTATTTATTTTTTGCTGAAAACAAGTATATTTCAAAGTATTCTATATTTTCCCTACAGCACACCATTGGCGGCAAAGCGTTTGTTTACTTAAACACGCTCCAGGAAGATTTAAGCAATTTGCAAACTGCATTAAATTCCTTACATATTCCTATTTCACACTTGATCTGTGGCTATGAACAACGATTTCAACCCATTATAGAGAGCTATTGGCTACAACACAATTCGGACTTGTCCAAACTAGAACATCAGGGAACATTTGTGTATCACTTACCCCCACAAGCTGTGAAGAAATTTGAAAAGTAAGTTGCTTAAAAACCAGCGTCAATTGTGTTATAAAAAATTTTCAGCACAAAAGCAACCTATACATTGGATCAACTGAACTCTGAGCATGCCAACCTGGTGGATCAACATTGGCCTTATCGTGATGAAAAATCGGTATTATTGATCAATCAGCTGATAGCTACAAATATAAGCGTAGGTGCCTTTGATACTAAGGGTGAACTAGTAGCCTGGTGTTTGAGGTGAGAAAGAAAGAAAAAAGAAGTTATAAGAAGATGCATAATTCTGTTTTCTTTACAGATCTCCACATGGCAGCTTAAGTCATTTGCATGTTTTACCCAAACATCGACGTAGTGGCTTGGGATCTTTGTTAGTTCAGTTTATGGCTGAGAAAATTTCGAATACGGGTTCTGAGATTATGGCCACGGTGGTGCTTAGTAATCAGATATCATGTAAATTCTTTGAGAAACTTGGTTTTCAACATTTGAATGAATTATATTGGGCTGTGTTGCCAATTCGTTGAATTCATATTACTTTACTGGAACAACTTTATTGGAAATTTGGTAAATTCATTTCAAAAATAATAATAAAATACATTGGTAATAAAATCATATGTAAAATTTAGAATACACAAAATCAGAAGATCAAATCGTTGGCTTTATATCATAAAATACACAGTAATTGCTGCAGGCTTTAACATGAAGATAAGGTATTTAACATTAGCATTTATGTTCATCAATATTTTCTGTTTTGTTGCTTAATTTCCCAATCCCTCGGCACGTACATTTATGGCATCCAGGAAAGCAGCCATGGGTGTGGAAGCACTAATCCCATCCAGAGTATTAACCACTTTGTTCTTCAAATTCCTTAATCTCAGCGAGGCATGTATAAAGGTCACCGAAATTGGCAGCAGCAGTGTAAAAATGGTCAACAGCACTGCGCTCAGCAGATGCAACAGCAAATAGCCACCGAGCAAAGCTCCAGCCAGGATGTACCATTTTTGTTGGGCAATTTGTTCGGCTGCCACCGCATTTCCGCCACTCAAACGACTGGCAATGAAATTCTTCTTGGATTTAACACTAAAAAATTGCCAGATTACAGCAATGATCAAAGCCTGAACTAGCAAACCGCTGAGTATCTTGGTGGGATTAAAGAAGATCATCAGGGCGTAGATGGTGAGAAAGAGCAGAAAATAATTGGTTTGATAGTATAAGAGATTTTTAACGACACGATTGCCCCATTTGTCGAAATCCTTAAGATTTGGCAGCTGGAAGCGGGCCGATCCTAGCACGAAATCATCCAAAGTGCGTAGGGGAGCCAACTGCAAATTGCCGGACAAAGCGGCGGCGGCATCGCCAACAGCTGATGAGGCTGACATGGTCTTTGAGTGCTTTTTGTTGTTGTTGTTGTTGATTCTCCTCTCCGACTTCTGTGATAGCTTCTGATAATTGGGCTGACCTAGTCCACGGGCAAATTGATGAACTTCGTCCACGTTTAACAGCTGAGCTGTTAGCTGCCTAAATTTAGAAGACAAACTGGACTTGGCACCGCCTCGTTTCGGCAAGAGATGATCTCGCTCGTCTGTAGAATTCCAATGGTATTCCTGATCACTAGAATCCTCCTCTTCAATTAGATGGTCCAGTGTAGTGGTTTTTTTATTAATTTTTTTCACCCGTCCGTGTGGATTGTTAGTCAGCAATAGAGGTGGCGATAACTCTTAGAGATGGCAAAGTGATTAAATGTTGATATATCACAGTCACAACAAACAATTCAATTGTCACGCTTGTCGAGTACACAATGATTCATAATACACTTGAAAGTGTATTATATTTTGTCCCAGATGTTTGAAACGTTTAATAAACCCAGAATTTAAAAAACCATACACTAGTGGGCATAAGTATTTAGACAATCAAATTTTGTGAATGTAAAATGGCTTGACACAATTCTAAAGGGCCAAATCCAAGCTTCTCTCAATCTCTTGGCTAGTGCGCTTCTAATTTTCGCACAAAAGAAAGGGACCTAGAGTTTAACGCCGAATCCGACCGGCAGTCTGAGAAGCTTTTGCATAGCTAATTACTACAAAGCTGGCGCCAACAGCAGAGAGGAATGACCCGGAAGTAAAGTTTATTCAAAGAAAAAACTTTTAGCCGCTGAGCCACCCGGCCACACAATAAAATTTTCATTAGGATACTAATACACATTTTAAACAAAAAATATTAAAACTTTGAGTTTATTATTAAATATTGGTGTAATATTAGGTGACACGTCTGTTTAGAACAATTTCACCCAACACACAAATTCATCACAACACAAAATTAGCACAAGCATATGGGCATTCCCAATCTGGCGTAACTTAAAATTTGTACGAATAAATGCTTAAACAATATTTTGTATATTTGCGTAGCAATTAAGAAGCATTGTAATCAGAAAAAAACAATGACATCAAGTGTCCATAAGTTCTTAAAGATATTAGCAAAAATATGTGCTGTCCTAACGTGACAAAAAAACGGAAGTGGTTTTTGACTTGTATTACAAAGGATAAGCTCCTTTTTTATAAATACCAAGGTATTTATTGTTTGTTTAATAGGAAAAACAGGAAAGGCAAGGAAGACGGCCTAAAATAACCCCATTGGAACATCGTATCACAAACTATTCTGCCACCACTAGAGACGAACGACTATCGATTACTCTGGCGGCTATGGTCACACTATCATGAAGCCTATTCATCTCATCTCCTGGAGTTTTAGTGTGCATCGAACTTGGCGCTGGCGGCCTCGGGCCAGCTCGGAATCAACAAATCATGTTAAACTAATTAAGTTAAGTGAAAACAATAAATATTTATAGTAGATTAAGTTCTACCTTAATCGCTATAAGCTGATTCCATACATGTGCGACCACTGTGCAATAAAAAATCATTTTGGTGTTCATAAATATATTTTGAAAATTTAAGATTACAGTAGCATTTGCGTGTAAATTTCAAAACTCAAACTGAAAATCATAAAATGTAGCCGGCACAAATATATTAAAAGCAAACGGTTCGACCGCGTTCAAGTTTCGAAAAGAAAAATTATAGTAAGTTGTCAGCCTCGCCAAATATCGATAAGTGACATTCTGAACATCTCCCTTTGTATTTTCCAGTATTTTGACGTTTGCCAATTGCGGTCACACTGTGCGTTAACTTTTTGGCCCTATTATAATTAAGCGAAATCATTGCAAACGCACGCAAATACACGGGCCAGACAAGAGATGTTAAAAAGTGGGTGTAGCGGCAGGCGGAATTCAGTGAAATTGTTTAACTATAGAGCAACTATCTCTCTTTTACCAAAAGCAACGGACAAAGGCCAATTACTACAACAACACTAAATTGTGACAAACTCACACACACACAGAGCCACCCACACACATAGAAAGCTACCCACCAGGCGCGACAACAACAACAACAGCATCAACCAGCTGCGAAAATGGAGGCGGACGGACTGACAAATGAACAAACAGAAAAGGTGCTACAATTTCAGGATCTGACTGGGATAGAGGATATGAACATATGTCGAGATGTGTTGATAAGACATCAATGGGATCTGGAGGTGAGTGTTAAGGATGAAGGGAAACTAAAACTGATTTTGCTGCCCCTAAGATCAGGCAATGATATTTTTCAATTTGCCATTTCCCGCACTAACGATACTTTCTAGTTCAACTTGGAGAAGGGGTTTATTTCAGTGATTAATACCGAAACGAATTTCGGTTCCGGTTCTGGTACGTCCCGAAATGACTACTTCGGTTAAAGGTTCTGTTTCGGTTTTCCATTTATTTCAGTTTCGATACGGTACGCGGTATGTCGGCACAAGTAAAATTTTTTTTAATATTCGAAAAATTAAATTCTGAGAGTCCAAATCATTTGATTTTTTTGTAATATAACGAAACAATATTCAACATAAAAGTTTGGTAATTGTTTAGTAAAGCTACCTCACACCAAAAATCCTGAAAAAAATCCTGGATGGACATTGAACTTACAAGAATTGTGATGTCTTCAGGTCGCAGGGGTCTTCCGCGGTTCAATGGTAAAAATTATTTCAGTTGCGTTTTTATATTCTTCCAGAGGGTATTATAAAATTGTCCGGATGTTTGTAACGCATAGAATAAAGAATTTCCGACCACATAAAGTATATATATTCTTCATCAGCATGCCGACTTGATTTAGCCCTGTCCGTCCGTCTGTCTGTTTCTATGCTATCTCCTCCGTCAGTTTGAAAGCTATCTTCACCAAACTTTGCACGAAGTCTTTCAGTACCAACAAGTGCACATTTATCGGAACTGGCCGGATTGGATGACTATAGCATAGCTGTCATGGGTACGATCGGTCGAAAAGCTAGTTCGATTAAGAAAAACTTTTTTGTTCTTAATGGAAACGCCTCCAAATTTCGTATTTAGCTTTTCCATGATTCCCCTAAGTTCCATAGAAAAGCAAGGTCAACACTCGTTGATGGTTCACACCTTTCCGGGAGTTCCTATTATCAGAAAGCAAAACGGAAAACAGGAAACTGTTAAGTATAATGGCCTTTATGGCCCGCAGCAGAATCATGAAACAAAAACTTAATTTGTAAAAGTTGTGGCCATTTAAAAATGAGAAATCGAATTTTGACAACTCTTTTTGCCGTCCAGTGAACAAAACAAATAGTTAAAAATTGTTTTTTTTTTCAATGATTGAGGTTCGGGCGATAGCCCGTCAATTCTGCGTCCTTTGAGCCCTACATCTTAAAAATCGGTAATATAGAACTTGTGAAAAGGAGTGAATCATTTTGAAAAACGTAGTTTCGAGAAAAACGAGTTTAAAGTTTGCACTTGCTAGGAAATTTTGGGTCACCTTGGGTCACTAAAATGGCTATATCACAGAAAGTATTCCGAGTTTCCAAAAAATTCTTTTGGGGTAATATTTTTGAATATCTAAGCTAAAAAACAAATGAAAAAAACATGTGACAGTAAATGCTTAGAAATTTTTTTCTGGGATCTGTTAAAACCAATTGTTGAAGTAAATTCACTATTCTATAGTAATTTTTTTTTTGCTTTCAGAAAAAAAATATTTAGATCGTAACAGGTGGGCTCCAGGTGGGGGTTAAAAAATACCTTGCATGAAGACATCACTTTTAGAAGCTAAAAAACATGAAACTATAAATTTTTTTTTCCTGAAAAATTTGTAGTAATTTGAGGAAAGATTGAAAGTAGTCCGTAAAAAGAAAACCCGTGGAAAAAGTAGCACTAGGAGACCTTAGGACACCTGCGAAAGTGTCTGTTCGAATAATCAAACAATGGCGTAAATGTCCAATGTAAATAAACAATGTCGAGCATATTTCTGTATTTGGTCTGTAACAACTGCACTTATATATGTTATCTGAACTGTGCCCTACCGCCGTTTTTCGAGTTACCGAACAATATCACCTGGCGCAACTATAATAGGTAGAACTTTTTTGACTTCGGATTCGTGATTACTGGATCCTGATTACTCAAGAAAAGTAACTTTCACCTTTAGATAAAAAACTTTGTGCAGCGCGGCATAAAATGGGTTTAAAGTTTGCAGTTGCTAGGCAAATCGGGTCAATTTGGTTCATTAAAAGGGCTATATCTTCTAAAGTATTTCGAATGTCAAAAAATCCTCTTAGGACGATAATCTCAAATATACAAAAATATGAAAAAAAAAAAAATCGAAAAAAAGTATTGCCAAGCAGCAATACCCTCTTAAACCGCGGAATTTCAACGCGTTCTGAAGACATCATAATTCTTGTAAACTCGCGATTTATCGAGTACCCTTTTTCAGAATTTTTCAGTTGCTGTAGCTCTACTAAACAATTACCCATTTAACAACTTATGGAAACATCAGGAATGCCCGCAGCCTGCTTTCGTTGTTGTTTTAAGCAAAGCCATTCCAACGCGTATAGCAGCCAGCGCATAACGAAATTACAACAACAACTTTTTTATGTGTCTCTTCTCTTTCTCTATTATGCATCTTGCAGAATTGAACACAGCAATATACGAGTATTGGCATGCGTTTGTGTGCGTGAAATTTTATGTTGTGCGAAGAATGATTTTGTGTGCATCAGACAGCTACAAGCACACACAGTACCATGCCATAATTGAATTTTTCGTTTTAAAAGTCAAGAAAATTGACACGTGTTTTATCCAAAGAAATAATTATTGTATTATAACAGGTTCAAAGTAAAAAGCCTCGATACGAGGGCTGTTCAAAAGTAATGAGACTTCAAAGTTGGTGGTGAAAAAAGGTGTCGACGGGGCCACGATTCCGGGTCCCGGGCGTCCGAAAGAAAAAACGGGGTTATAATCAGTATAGATGTAATTCTCGGTGAACCTCAAACTTAATTTTGTGTTTTTTTGACAAAATGGCGGCCATTCAAAAAACAATTTCACAATTCCACTTTGTTTATGAAAATCGGTTCAGTTGAACTGGAGATATCATGGCCGCCAGTTCGAAAAACGTGGTTTCGAGATAAACGCGTTTAAAGTTTGCAGTAATTGTGTGGAAAAAAAAGCAAAAATGTTTAAATGCCGTTTTAAAGAGCTGACAATTCTCCGTCGAATTCACTTTGTTTCCATCAAAATCGGTCCGGTAGAACCGAAAACTTAACGCATAGGTCAAAATACGAGGGTTAAAAAAGTTGCTCAATGAGAAGACCCCTTAAGGAAATGTTAGATCAGATCGTTAATTAAGTCACTCTAAAAAAAGGTGTAAGAAAATGTGACACGTAAATGAGTTTTTTGGGTATTTGCGTTAAGGGCGGAACTAGGGTAGATGGCCTGTAAAGGTGATTTTTGAAAATTTAATTAATAAAATTTTAAAAAAATAGGAATATAGTGAAATAAAAAAAATTAAATATTTTTAAGTTATAGTCGAAAAAAGGTCTCCTGGGTGATCCGCTTTCGTGGATGATCTAAAAAAAAAATCTTAAACTAGCTTTTGCTGCTTAATAAAAAAAAAAAATTGACAATATACGGCGTTAAAAAATGTCGAATTTTACCAATTTTGGTCGTTTAGGAGGATTATTGACGAAAAATCGAATTAAAAAAAAGAACTACGAAGAATATAAAGATTGAGTGTTTGAGGATTTTGTTTTTGAGTAAACATAGAAATTGAAAATGAACGAACGCGTTTAAAATGCTAAAGGACTCTCCGAGCAGCTGCTCTTTAAATGCTAAACTCAAAAACTTTTGGATATCATTTGAAATTTTTATGTTATTAAGTGTAATCTACCGAAATAGAAAAAATTATTATTTAAAAACATTTGACCAAAATTACGATGCGCACTGCAAAGGTAAAAAAAACTGAAACTGAAACCGTACCGGTACCAACGTTCCGGTTCTATTCGTTCCAATATTAACAGTAAACGGTATTCGGTTCTCAAAAATTAAATTGTATCTGTGATTTAAATCTGTTTATTTCGGTTAACGGTTCCGGTATTAATAGCTGGTTTATTCGTTCTCTTTTGTTGCAGGTGGCCTTCCAGGAGCAATTAAACATACGGGAGGGACGACCCACTATGTTTGCCGCCTCCACAGATGTGCGTGCGCCAACCGTCATCAATGATCGTTTCCTGCAACAGGTTTTCTCTGCCAATATGCCCGGCGGTCGTACAGTCAGCCGTGTCCCCAGCGGCCCCATCCCTCGGAGTTTTAGGGGTCTGCTTGGCTATGTGATTAATTTTGTATTCCAATATTTCTACTCGACGCTGTCGAGCATTGTTAGTGCATTTGTGAATATCGGCGGTGGCAATGAACCGCGTCTGGTTACGGATCCTTTGGGTGATGTAATGAAATTCATACGTGAATATTATGAAAGATATCCGGAGCATCCGGTCTTCTATCAGGGCACCTATGCCCAGGCCTTGAATGATGCGAAACAGGAGTTGCGCTTCCTGATTGTCTATCTGCACAAGGATCCTGCCAAGAATCCCGATGTTGATACATTCTGCCGTGAAACCTTGTCCTCCCGTTCGGTCATCGATTATATCAACACACACACTTTGATATGGGGCTGTGATGTGTCCTCGCCGGAGGGATATCGAGTGATGCAATCGATCACGGTACGGAATTATCCATTGATGGTAATGATTAGCTTGAGAGCGAATCGTATGATGATTGTTGGCCGTTTCGAGGGGGATTGTACGGCCGAGGAGCTGTTGCGACGTCTGCAGTCGGTGATAGCGGCCAACGAGGTGTGGTTAAGTCAGGCACGGGCCGATCGCTTGGAGCGGAATTTCACACAAACCCTGCGCCGCCAGCAGGATGAAGCCTATGAACAGAGCCTTTTGGCCGATGAGGAGAAGGAACGACAAAAGCAGCGCGAACGTGAGGCGGCACGTCAAGTGCTAGAGGCTGAGGAGCGTGCGCGACGGGATGTGGAGTTGCGTAAGGAGGAGATAGCTAGGCAAAAAATAGAGTTGGCTACATTGGTGCCGTCAGAACCACCGCCTGATGCGGTGGGAGCCATAGCCGTGGTTTTTAAACTGCCCAGTGGAACGCGTCTCGAACGACGCTTCTGGCAAACCGACTCGATTTTGGTAATTTATATAAATTCAATCAATGAATCAATTTTTAGTTTTCATTTCTCTTCCAGGATGTCTACCACTTCCTCTTCTGTCATCCCGACTCTCCGGACGAATTCGAAATCACAACGAATTTCCCCAAACGTGTGCTCTATTCAAATGCCGATCAAAATGCCGCCGAGGGGGCGGCCAATGAAACGGTCAACAAAACTCTCCACGATGTTGGCCTTAAGAATCGTGAGGTGCTCTTTGTCAATGATCTGGAGGCGTAACCCTGTAGAAGTACCAAAAAGAAAGAAGCAAAAACTTGAACCAAGTTTGAAGCGTCCCTAGTTCAACGTCCAAAAGTTGAAAAAAAAATCACACACACACACAAGAAGCAGAAGCAAAAGCTATTCCTAATTTAATCATGAATATTAATATATAAAAGAATAATTGTTTAACAATATTTGTTTAGGTTGATTCTCTATTGCTCCCACTCCCCCCCCCCCATCCATCACACTCAACTAGTTTCCTTCTCCCGGAAAATTTTCCATAATCAAATTGTAGATTTATTTTTTTTGAAAACAATTCAATTGATTTTAGCTGTACTTATGTTTGAATAATGTAACAAATTTAATAGAAATGAATATCAATTTTTTCTGACGATTTGCAAATGTTTCAATAGGGTGAAATGGGGTTCGAAAATAGATGCCTATGGAATACTTTGCAACACTAAAATATCACTGCTCAATGGACGTAACGTTATCACGGGAAGATGGAAAGAACTCTCTGAACATTCCCAAACTAAATCACGATTTTTGAAATAGTTTTAATTTTTTATTTTTTGACTTAAATGTGATCAATGTGTGAATGATTAATTTTTAAATCAAGTGACATATTTCGAATTATGTAATTAAATTTTTCTAGAAACAGAACTGAATTGATTTTGATTTATTAAAATTTATAGAAAAAAATTTAATTTATACCGTTTCAAATGAACTAGAAAATTTTGTTTTCTTTTGAATGTGACTTAATTGTTGCAGTTGAGATGACTGTTTGTGGTGTAGAATAGGCGGAAAAATCGGTGGTCAAAATGTTCTCAGAAGGCGAGAAGATGTGAACGACGAAGAGCGGCCGGGAGACGTTCAACAACAGACGAAAAAATTAATGGAAAGTTTGGAGAAAATGGCCAATCGTCGAATACCGTTAGAGAAGTTGCTGAGGACCTAAACATATCGATTGGCTCGTGCCATTCGATTTTTATCAATGATTTGGGCATGAGACGGGTCGCCGCGAAATTCGTACCAAAATTGCTGAATTGCGACCAAAAACAGCATCGCATGAACATTGCTAATGAGATGTTAAACTCTGTCCGCGACGACCCAAATTTGCTCCAGAGGGTCATAACTGGTGACGAATCGTGGGTTTATGGTTATGACGTGGAAACCAAAGCTCAATCATCTCAATGGAAGCTGCCGCACGAACCAAGACCGAAAAAAGCGCGCCAAGTTCGGTCGAATGTGAAAGTTTTGCTGACAGTTTTCTTCGATTGCAGGGGCGTGGTGCATCATGAGTTCTTGCCACGGTCAATAAGGAATATTACCTGCAAGTTATGCGCAATTTGCGCGAAGCAATCCGCCAGAAACGCCCGGATTTGTGGAAGAACAAAAATTGGCTTTTGCACCACGATAACGCCCCTGCTCACACATCGTTGCTTGTGCGCGACTTTTTGGCCAAAAACAACACACTAATGATGCCGCAGCCACCGTATTCCCCAGATCTGGCCCCCTGTGACTTTTTCTTGTTCCCTAAACTGAAGAGGCCCATGAAAGGACGACGTTACGCTACGCTTGACGAGATAAAGACGGCATCGAAGGAGGAGCTGAACAAGATAAAAAAATGATTTTTTTTAAGTGCTTCGAAGATTGGAAAAAACCGTTGGCACAAGTGTATAATATCTCATGGGGATTACTTTGAAGGGGACAAAATAGATATTCATGAATAAATAAATAATTTTTGAAAAAACACAAAATTCGCGATACTTTTTGAACACACCTCGTATTCTACCTTCCCGGAAAGGGAAGGTAGAGACTAAGTATTGTAAAGACCTTGATGTATGCTGATGATAATGCTCCCAAGTATGATAACTAAGCTGAACGACTACTTTCAGCTGTGGAGTCTACAGATAAATGCGCAGAAGACTAAGGTACTGGCGGTTAAAGACGGCCTTGGTTGAAAGCCTAGAGCCGATAAATGGTTCCTAAATGACGCCGAGATGGAGACAATAACCAAGTTTAAATACTTAGACGTCACGCTATCAAGTAACTGGAATTTCAGGCCTCACCTCATAGAAAAACTGCTGGACTCGAAGAAAGCGATTAACACCACATGGAAAAACTTTTAGAAAAACCGCTCTTCCTGGCAATCACAAAATTTCGCCGGTCAGATCTGTAATGTGGTATGACTCGCAATTATGAGGGTGTAGCCCTAATGAAGAAGTTGAGCGACTTCAGAGGATGTTTATCGGGCCTGTTCCGAATTCCGAAAACGAGTGGAATTGCCGCAAATCGAGTTGATTGCTGTTCCGAATTCCGCAAATCCACAAGAATTGTCGTTTTGAAAACGAGCGCTGCAGAGTCAGCGGAATTAAAAGTAATTGCAAATTAAAGCATTAAACTACTTCACTAATATGATAAACTAGAAATTCGAAATTAGTTAATCATTTTTAAGATCGTTTTACATCATTATTTAAGCTGTTTTAAGTTTAAGTATTATTTTTTCAGAATTTCTTTATAAACTTCTATAAAATATTGCATGAAAAACAAAACCGAGCGGCCGTGACCAAATTGCGACCCCGGCGGCTGCTAGGGTTGCTGCATATGAATTTATTTAGTCGGACTGCACTTTTTTCTATTTCACTTAGCTATGTTTAACCATAAATATCACATATTCAAATGAAAAATTTAAATACAGGTTTAAGTAAAAATAAATGGATTTAAAGAGTAAATAAGAGCTTTATAAATTTAAATTAGGGAGATGATGACAACTTAGTCTGCTGACGATAAACAAACACGTACGCGGGCCAGCCAGCCAGCTGTTTTCGAAAACGAGTTCGAAAAGTCGAAACGTAACCAAATCGCTCGGAATTGGGAACAGCAAATAGTAAAACGTTCGTTTTCGTTTCGTTTTTACTTTTTGAAATCGTTCGGAATTCGGAACAGGCCTGTATTAAACGAATTTTCAAACTTCCAAATTCAACTACTCATTACGCCATCCACCTTAAAAGCGACCTGCCATTGCTCCACTTAGGGCCGTTTTCGCATGTTTTTAGATAGCTTAGGTGAATTTTCACTGCTCATTTTGAGCATGAGCTAAGGAATCGCGTAAGATCCATCTTGATTAGACGGCTAACAGGAACTGCCCTATCCTACATAGACGAGAGAAGAAAACTCTATATCTGCTTTATCGATTTCAAGGCAGCATTTGATACAATAAACCGTTATAGCCTATTCTCGACGCGAGAGTTATAACATTGAACAACATATATAAATATATTTTCTGTTTGGGACGGAAGTGAGCTCGGTTCCCTAACAACACCGGCGTGAAACATGAATGCCTCCTCAGTCCACTCTTGCTCTCTCTATACATCGACGACATATTCTACCTTCCCAGAAAGGTTAATGTCGTATTGTAAAGACCATGATGTATGCTGATGATATGGCGTTACTGGCAGACACTCCTGAAATGCTCCCAAGTATGATAACTAAGCTGAACGACTATCAACATGAGAAATCGGGCCTTTAACTGCCTTCAAACTCACTTCAAACATTTCCGCAAAGTCTGTTATATGCCCGGCAAAAGACTGCCCAGAATTGTTGCAGATGTTTGCAAGCAAAACTCAGGTGTGCTAGAAATGGAAAGTCACATCGTGTGCTTGTAATATTAATATAAATTTTGTCTATCCTATATCTTGGGAAGCCTCGCAAAAACTGATTTTGGAAAACATCGAGTTCCGGAAAATAGAAAAAACTTTCTAAACCTGGCGTCCTTAAGTGAGTCCAGAATCATATAAAAAAAACTGAACCACAACGTTGGAAGTCTGAACTACTTAAATGTCCGTCTCTGAATCCAAACGATCTTTGCGATAGATGTGAAATGCTCAAATGGAACTACAGGCCGCAGCAAACCGGACTGCACGCCATTCACAAACTTCATAATCTAAATCTATATGAAAATTACAAAATGACTGCAAACCATTCTTCCGGAAAAGTAAAGTTTATATCCCAGGGATTAGCTTCAAACTTATTTTTAAAACTACACATACAACCAGGCCTGTCGAAAGGAGATTCAGGGCCCGGGGGTTTTTCTCGTGTTGAGTTTATTTAAGTTAAAAAATACATATTTACATCGTGATTTGGAAAATACTGAGCATACACCTGTGCTGGTACAGAGTATATTAAAGTCGGGCTTGTCTAACTTTCATACTTGTGGGTCAGAAGATATTTTATTATTCAGATTTATAGACAGGAGCTGGAAAAAAAACATATAATTGAGCTAAGCATAAACTTAAGAACTTCACTTTCTGTACTCCAACTTTAAATTCTCATTAGCTGGCACTGTTTTTAAGGGCATATCCACCGATATGGTTGTATTAAAATTCTCAAAATCCACCACATAATGTTCACGCAACCCATCATAGTGTATAATATTGACAAATCGTTGTCCCCAAAAGATTTCGCGTGGCACATAGGAAGTTTTGGCCTCGGTCATTTGCGCGGTGGCCGGAGAAGTACCCACTATGCTGACATATAGTTCAAATTGAGCCGCATTAAACTTTCTGGCCGTGTTCAAATAATGTAGAGGGCTTGATTCATCTATCACATGGCATACAATATCAGGCCAAAATATTAACTGTTCACCATTGCCCTCGAGTTTGAGTTCCGTGTGGGCTTTAAGCACCTCACCCTCGTGTGTTCTGTAGGCGGAAGAAGATTTATGTAGTTTCCATCCAATTTAAGAATTTATTACTTTTCGACTCACTTTTTGTCCACAATCATGTACACCCTTATCTTAGACTCAATGGACTGCTGTTCCCGTGGATCGCATACGCGGAAGAGCAAACATAGTTTGCCATCACGATAGCAAATCTGCAAAAAATGTTCAAACAAAATTAAAGAAAAAGTAGTGTTTAGTCTGGTTGGTACATACCACCGCCTTATCGCTGAACTTGAGCTTTGTCATCTGTTTGGCTGGACGCGCCGTCTTCGCATAGATAACACTCACCATAGTTCCCTCAATGGCGGCAGCACACATCATTTGCATAACAAATAGAAATATCGTTTCCGGGCATTCCTCGCTGGCGTATTTCTCACCAAATCCCAATGTGGTCTGCGTCTCAATTGAGTAGATCATCATGGCCACAAATGTGCGTACCCCATAGATACAGGGATCGCTATCCTCGCCCAATCGATGACCACTTAAAGCATCGAATAGAAAGTCACCATGGGAATAGGCAACTACATAGCAGAGTACGCCAAAGAATAGCCAGCTTAGAAAATAGCTGCCTATGAACAGGGTCAACATGTATTTCCAATCCAATTCGATCTAAATAGGGATTTAAGAAATTTAGTCTATGAATAAAACCAATAAATCTACAGAGAGAATAAAGAGGATGTTCAAAAATAGGAGAAAGTTAACTTCGGTTCGGCCGAAGTTATGTATACCCTTGCAGTTTGTTTTTCTAAATAAGACTACTTTTCGGACCTTACTTTTCTATGAGAGCTATACTATATAGATGTCCGATTTCGACCAAATTTAGTGGAATCATGGAAAAGCATAACAAACATGTACATTTTTTGAAGGCGATTCCATTTAAAACAAAAAAATTTTTCTCACTGGAACTTCTTTTTCGGCCGACCATTCATATTGCAGCTATATGCTATAGTCATCCGATTTTGACAAAACTTTGTAGAAGTGTGTAAAAGTATATAAACTAAGTATATGCCAACTTAAGGGACGTTTCCATTGAAAACAAAATAGTTTTTCTTACAAGCCGTTCCAAAGGTTTCTCACTAAAACTAGTTTTTCGACCGATCGTTCCTATGACAGCTATATGCTATAGTCATCTGATCCTGCCGGTTCCGACAAATGTGCAGCGTATATGTACCAAAAAAATTCGTGCAAAGTTTGGTGAGGATAGCTTTATAACTGACGGAGGAGATAGCATAGAAACAAACGGACGGACCGACGCACAGTGGTCCCAAATCCCAAAAAGCTGGCCAAAAGTCGAAAAACGTATTTGATTTGGCTAAAAGTTTGTACTCAGGGGCTTTCGGGGTCGCTGAATACGAATTCGAAGTCAAAATTTGGAAAAACAAAATGTCGGATCCAATATGGCGGACAATTTCTTCAAAATCGTATTTGATTTGGCTGAAAGTCCGTATTCGGGGGTCTTCGGGGTCGCTGATCACGATTTCGAAGTCAAAATTCGAATAATCGTAATAACGGATCCAATATGGTGGAAAATTTCGTCAGAAACGTATTTGATTCGGGTGAAAGTCTGTAATTTTCCTTTCCAAACCATCGTGGCCAGACCCTGATGGGCCAATCTCCCAGTCTGCCGTATCGAAGTGGCAACAACAACAACAGCACCAACCTGCTTCGGCAATACCAATTCTGCACACCCAACACCAGCTTTTCTGGATATTGTCGCAGCTAATTTTTAGATATGTTTTGAAGAAGTGTTTAAACAACAATTTCTATTTTGTTTGAGAGTGGGATCTGATGGGAGTTTTGACCTATTGCTTTTTATATCACGTCTTTTCAGAATGTGATTACGAAAAAAACCTTTACTCTTATTAATGACTCACTATTTCAAGAATTGTTAGTAATAGTTTTGAGCTATACATTCAAATTCTACATACTTTTTGGAATAGAATCCATTTTGTAGAATCTGAACGATGTGTTATTTTCGATGCGTGACGATTAAACGATGACGCTCGACGCACACGTACGGATCTCATACCTGAGACAGGTAGGGACACTTCCCCCTTATTAACGGTCACAATACAAGCTAGAGGTACCACTACAACTATTCCAACAATAACAAGAAAGATAGTCGGTCAAGCCCGACTATAACATACTCTGTACCTGTGAAGTGCTGCCCATCACCGTTGCGACCGGTGCTGCCCATCATTGTTTGTTTTCCTTATAACTCGGATATCGTTCATCCGATCGTTAAAATTCCTTCGGCGGATCGATAACGAATCCCGAATACTAAATATGTCCGGAAGGTTCCAACTTTCTATCTATAAAACTGTGGGAGATATGACGTTTTTTCGATATTGCGGGGGCGGGAGGGGCGTGGCCAAAATTGAAAATAAACTTGATCTGCCTGCAAGTATAAGAAACATATGTTCCATACATGTCAAACCTCTATCTCTAACCATCTCTGAGTTCTGTGTTCATACGGACACTTTTGCACAAACTTAATATACTCTGTGTACCTCTGGTACATAGTATAAAAAGTACAAAAATTTTTTTCGACCATATTGCGACGGACAGGGCTAAATCAACTCAGCTCGTCATGCTTCTATACTTTATGCGGTCGGAGATGCTTCATTCTATGCTTTACAAACATCCGGAAAATTTTATAATACCCTCTGCAAGGGTATAAAAATATCCATTTGACGATTACAATTTTTCATATCCTTTGGATATAATCTAAGCTCAAGAAAATTTTGCAAGATTTGCGACTTCTTTGACCCTTTGGTTTACACCTCCTAGCATTTTGGACCGTTCAATCTGCATCTTCCTGCATTGTAATCTAAAAATTAAGCGCTTTCGTAAATATGATAATTGGATAATTTTGCAAATATCGCGGTTTTTGCAACTTAGAAAACATCGCTGGCAAGCGTCCAACCATTTATCAAACTTTCTTCGCAATCGGATGGTCGAATGATTCGCGGTTTTTGGATCATTTTCCGCCCATAAATTCAACTTAGAAAACTTTGCAGGCAAGCGTCCAATCATTACCCAAAGTTTCATCGCAATTGAATGAACGGTATTTTTGTTTAATTTCGCGGTTTTGGACCATTTTCTGCCCAGTTCTTGAACAAAGTTTCATCGCAATCGGATGAACGGCTTAGGCAGGCATAAGGGACAGACAGACAAACATTCATTTTTATATATATAGATTCGAACGCAAGGGACCACCTCTTTATGTTAAGCTCAATTTACACGACCTGATCGCTCAGCTGAGTTTTTCAGAACTGAGTGTCAAAAAACTCAGCTGAGCAACTTAGTTCAGCATTTACACAGTCAGTTCAGTTTGAGCCGATTCTATTACACCTGAGCGCTCAGCTGAGTAGGATCAGACTCTGTTTACACGGGCTGAATATACTCGGATACAAAACTCACCTGAGAGATCAGGTCGTGTAAATTGGGCTTTACATAAAGTAGTATCGAATTTTTCAAACTTCCGGACTCGGATTTTTCGGAAAAAATGTCTTTTACGGCAGATTTAAGGGTAAGTAGAGACGATCTACACAAGGAATGGCTTTAAGAGTTAAGATAGGGTGAATTTAAGGCCGATCCAAGCACTGAAATTATTTTTAAAATGTTTCGCGGACTGCCTTATCATCGAAATCTTAGAAAAATGCCGTTCTGCGCAGATTTAAGGGCAAATCGGGACTTTATACTTAAGAAGGGGCTAAAGTCTAAAGCCTCTGTTAAAAAAAAGGACGATCCTTTAACAGAAGTGCAATTTTTTAGACCGTCTTACCTACGAAAGTCCGGGAAAAAATAACTTTCCAAACCAATTTAAGCAATATTCGGTATAAAGTACCGGCTTTAAGGACTGAGACGGCGGAATTGAGGGCGATCCTATAACAGAAATGCGTTTTTGGCATGTTTTACACTGGTCGAAACTTCCTGTCGTAAAAATCTCAAAAAAGGGGCGATATACTAAAGAACGGGCTTTAAGTGTTCAGATTTGACAGCATATTGACCAATCCGAGTACACTTATCGCGATTTTGTCGGATTTTCGGACTGCCTTACCTTCGAAAGTTCGGAAAAAATTTACTTTCTTGCTGATTTAAAGAAAGATTGCGATTTTCTGCGCAAACGAAAACTGGCCTTCAATAAAGATATAATAAATTGAGAGTGACCCACTAAACCAAACCGAAACTGCGATTCCGGTGGTGCAAAAACCGTGTGAACCGCTGAACGGAACCAGTTCTCATTTCCTATCGGCTTGCATTTTCGATTCTATTATTTAAATATTTGGGTTTTTAACTGCTTTTCAAATATTAGGTATTAGTAAAATGTACTAAAAAACTAACAATTAATACATTTTTTGTTCAGTTTTTTTTTAATTACCCTTGAAAGTAATCAAAATTTCCACCAAAGAAAAGAAGAAAAAGTTCATTATTTTCGAATTTTATCTGGTAAGGTCACTCTAAAAAGACTAATGTGAATGCTTGCACCATAGGCAGGTTTTTAGCTGTTTCTCAAACATTATACATATATCATTACGAACTATCAACAATGCCCTTAATTATTTTTCAAGGGACCTAAAACGTTTCTGGTACCTCAATCAGTGTCCACAAAACTGGCTTTCGTTGCTTCTACTGCATTTGCTTGTAAATATTAAACATTCAATTTGATCTTCTTTTGTTGGTTTTCTTACAATCAGCATTATTCGTCGATCTCCTAAAGGATTTGTACAGATTGAATGAACTGCAGTAAAGTTATGAGCAAAAGAAAGTTCGCTGCCGCAGCGCTTCTGCAGCAGCAATATTTATGCTTAGTTTGGACTGCACATTTTAGTTTACAAAAAAAATGAAACATCCCCCATAAAATGTTTGGTTATTAGGAATGGAAGATGCCGTAAAATGTTTGGTTAAAATTATGTGATATTTATTGTTCATTAGTATTGTCATGGTTTGGTTATCTTCCTGGTAAGGATTATTAATTAAATGCTAAAAGTGACGCGTTCACTTCGTTGATGTGGATTATTGGATTTTGGATGGGTCGCCGTTGGCGTTGCCTCTTGGGCCAATTCATCTAACTTGCGCTGAATACTGGGCGTTATGCTATAGAGGTCCGATTGTAATTGCTCAGTGGTGTTGGTGGTGGATGCGGATGACTTGGATTTGTGGCCAAACAGGGATCTTACCAGAGTGGTGACTACATCACGCATATATCGCCAAGATTTCTCTGGTATGCGACGAAAGACAACATTTTCATGACCATTTTTCTCCATAACACGATGCATTCTACGACGCAGGCCATCGGTATCGGAAGTGGACGTTCCCGGTCCCTGATCTGGCGTTAACTCAATGGTACTGCCTGCCCAGTCATGGGTAAAGGGAAAGCTAAAAAATTAAATCATTAAAAACTCAGTTTAAAGTTGGAGATGACCACTTTTGCTTACTTTTGCTCACTGCGCGTCTCCAATTGATCGGCGGGTGATCTAGATCTTCGTCGTCGCACAAAGCCTGGACTCTCCGGATAATAATCCGCTTCATTTACTGTCTCTTTCTCGGCCGATCTGGCCAGAGGTCGCGTTTCCAAGGGCTTTGGCTTCACTGGCATGGAAATAGAGCGATGCATTTCGATGGTTTCGTCAGCTTCAGCTGCTCCAGCGGAACTCATTCTCGCAACTGCCCACGCAGAGGTCTAATTGTCATGAATTTGGAGCAATTTCACTTTAGTCGCGTAGATTTGCGTTTTAATTTTAATTGAATTAGACTGGGAGCTCCTCAAGTGACTGCCTCCGCCTGGCTGGCTGGCTGACTGACCGCTTGACACTGACTGGACTAGGCCAGTCTCCGTAACCATCTTCAACCCCTGAGTGTAAATATATGTATATATAAACTGTAAGATATGCATTTTAATTTATTTATTATCAACTTGTCTTGTCTGAGTTTGTTTGCCCGCTGTGTGAGATTAGTTCGTCAAATTTGTCTTGCCCTCCTTTATTTATTGTATAAGTTAGTTTTTCTTATCCCGTATTATACGTATTTTGAAAAAATGCAAATATTGTTATAGGCGTAATGCAAAAAAAAAATGTCAGCTGACATATGAAAGACATTTCCATCCAGGAAAAGAATCAAGTTTTATTTATACAAACGACTACTGATTGCAGGAAGATTAATTTAAACTCAAGCGCGCTTTGTTTTCGATAACAAATATTGTTATCGCTCCGCTGAAAGCACGAACTTAAATCGGTTCATTTTTATGTTTTAACTGGTTCATTTGATTATATTTACATAGAAATTTGGTGGTGATTAAAATTTCTTAGTACATTTTACGAATAACAGACTGAAATTTTCCAAAATATTAAAAAAATTTATTGTTGTAGGTCAAAACTTAATATTTTTTGTAGTTCACCGTCAATTTCTAATGAAATTCAGTATTTGGGACCCAATTTTGTAGTTTTGCAAATATTTAAGGATCTAACTTTTACATTAGATGTTGATGAGCTGCCTAAAATTAAAGTTAGAGCTAGTTAGAACTCTATCAAAATGCTCACTTGTTTCATTGCTTCCCTTTTTAGTGAAACGGAAAGAAACAATTTAAGGAAAGCTTTCTAGCTTCAGTGATCAAATCTTTTTATATTAACTTAACTTTTAGTTTTATAACTTATAAATTTAGTATTTTTGAATATTCAAAATTGTTTACCATTTACATTGACTATCCAGCTGGTTCAAATCAAGAGCCAGTTCCATTTGGCTTCAAGTTATCGATATATCAACCCTGTCACTTATCATTTCACCAGTGTTGGCTAGTCACCCAAAGCAAGTATTGTACAATTCGTAAATATTTTCAGTAAGATGACGACACGAGCGTGAAACGGACGCACATACGGAGAAATCTAAAAGATTTTCAATATTTATGATACATTTGCAGTCGTTTCTTACGTGGTTTCGTTTCAAGTGAAATTGCATAAATTGATGAAATTAAAGCGAATTGTCGTAGTGTTTGTGTATGTGTGTGTGTATCATAAATCTTGTGCAATCAAAGAGAAGAAGCAATCTGTGTCTTGATTCGATTAAGTGCAATTCCCAAGCGTGCTCTGTGTGTACAAGTGTGCATATGTGTGTGTGTATACAAATACAACTACTTAATTTAATTCAATGGAGCAGAGGAAAAGCTAAACTAGATTATGCTTAAAATACAATTTATATAAATTGCCAACTTGCAGAAACAAAATATTTCAACGGCAGCAAAACTCAAAAATAGCCAAGAGCAGCAATTGTTAAAAGGTAAATAATTGGCAAAAAGTACAATTCACATTTAAACTATGTGGCAGAATTCATTAAATTGGACATTAAGTACCTAGGGACTTCTGGGAAATCTGTCGCAATTTATATATACGAAAAATTATATTGAATGTCGTCCCCTTTGCGTCCAAAAGAGATACGAAAATTCCCAGAAACGCATTTTCTAATTTAGACCGATTTCTGAGAAGTGACGAGAGGAGAGACAGGCCAACCAACCAAGCAGCTCAACAAGACCAACAACAATGCGCACACACACACAGACACAGCACGCTCTCACACACAGATACAGATACACGCGAACGAGGACAGAGCGGCTGTGGCAGAGTTGGCGGGTGGCGGTGTGTAGTGATGATGTTGGCAGCTGCTGCTGCTGCTATTGTTGTTGTTGCTGCCCAGCTATTGAATGAAAATACTAGCTGGCTGACTGGCAAACATTTAACACCAACACCACAAGCCAAGCTGAAGCTGGCCCTCACACATATATACCCAGAGAATACTTATACTTATACAGTTACATGAATGCGGATATAGTAGAGATACGATATGGTGAAACCAAATATTTAAATTTTACTATACTGATTTATTAGCACCTTTAGAGGTAGTTGCTTTGAACTTTGATCTTTGGTTAAACACTCTTAAAAAAAACAGGAATTTCTGGGGAATATCATGGTTTTTGTAGCTGTTTACTGTATCGGTTTTTGGAATTGTAATTCCAGATATAACCAGATATTACCAATCACCTGAATGCACATTGGGCCACATTTCCTTTTTCTGGCATAAACTCCAATTATTAAGATATATGCGCCAAATTTGGTTTGTACGCATATTTTGCGCCCCCAAGACATCTCACGAAGATTCGCTCGTTTTAGTCCATTATTTTATATAGCTGCCATATAACCGATGTGGCCGACTTTCACCAATTTTGTGCTTTATGAAGTAAGCATACCACAAATTAGATGACGACGATCAAAGTGGTTAGCACTGAGGAATCTTTCGGCTAGGACTCGTCGGATGGGAGGGATCTTTTGTCTTAACTAGTTGGTCACCAGGAAAAGAGATGTTATAAAATAAGACAAGTGTGTAATACACACTGTGTATGCATTACGTGATCGGAGTTCGGTGTCTTACCCGCCCAACCATGCTAACACTTTTCCCTTAGCTTTGTGTTAACTCTTAATTCTCTAGTCCAAATTCATTTTTTCAAACTTCATTTAATACTCTTAGTACTCGTTTCCAAACCAAGGGCCATTTTTAAAAATAATAACAAAGTGTTTCAATCAAACATAATAATCAAGAATTAAGTCTAAAGGGATATGCAGTATTTGGTTACTGATTTATTTAAAGGACCATGATTTGAAAAAAATATTAACGTATATGAAAATTAGCATGTACTGCAAGTTTGTATTACCTTAGATTTTTGTTTAGTAATTATGTGGTTTTTCTTGAGTCCATCTGCGCATGCAGTCCTGTTTGCGACGACGCTCCTATCCATTTCTTTACAAACGTTATAGACCTAACGTTATAGTAAGACACTGGCTAATGTTATATTGAGGGAGAATCACTTAATTCTCTTGGTTTTACGTCATGGTCCTTCGAAGTAGTAGGAGGGCAGAGTATTCCAAAATCAAATTGTCTTGTTTCATTTATGAACACTTGTTAAAGGGTTGTTAAAAGCTCTAAAGGTTATATTTTCGTGGATCCATACAAACACTTTGGTTCAATGTGGCTTACTTGTTGTATATATAATTACATTTTAAAGTTAGTTTTAAGGGGGTAGTACAAGTACGGCCGGAAAAAATCGACTTTTTTGCTTTTTTCCATAGCTCAAATACTCAAAAATATTTTCCCAAAAGGATTTTCGGAAACTCGAATTAGTTTAGGAGATATAGCCCTTTTAGTTCGCTTTTCTCGAAACCACTTTTATCAAAATGGCGTCCGCGATTGAGCCAAAACTACTGGACCGATTTTGTTCAATGAAGTGTCAAACGACGCAGAATTGTCGTCATTCTGGACTAAACCTCCAACTTTTAGATACAGCAAATTTGTAGAATTTTTTGATTCACACTAGACTACAAAAAAAATACCAACAAAGTTTTTCATTTTCAAAGTGCCACCATTTGGGCAAAAATTCCATTTTTTTTTTTTTTAATTAGAGGTTCTGGCCAGAACTACATCGATACTAAACCAGAATCTTTTTTCTTTTTTGAATTCGGATAACGGAGTCACCTCGAATCACGGTCGCCATGGACGCACTTTTAGTTTCATTCCACTTTTCGCTGACCAGAAACTTTTCAGCCGGCGTCACAATTCCAAAACAAAAATTTTTTTTTTTTTATTCATTCATTAAGTTTTAAATAAAAATAAACCGATTTAAAAAATATCTTTTCGTTTTCTTTCTGTGAATTTTTAAAAAAGCATCTAAAACAGCACGCGCAACTTGTACTACCCCCTTAAAGCTTTGTCTGACTTAGCCTGAGTGCAACCCATAACATGAACCGAACCGTTATCTTTTGCGGCTTACGGTACGGTTCGGCATTTTCGTTGTCACACTAATTTCGTTCGCCGTTCGGTTTCCGAGCACAAATTATCGGCACGTTACGGTTTGTTTCGGTTCGGTTCAGAGCCGGTTTGCATCCCTGAATTACACAACATTTGAATTTGTCCAACCCTGCAATTATAGTTTCTTTTTTAAATATATCTGTCAACATTTACTTTCCTGAATTCTAAATATTATTTGGGTTTAAAATGATTTGGGCACGTGTTCTTTTCGGCTTAGTTATTGCCAGACACCTAATTTATTAGGATATGTAAAATTTGCCCTCGCCTAGAGTACAATATAAATGAGCCATTGTCAAGCCATTGTCCCGTCGGTTCGGCTCAGTACTAAATCATAGCTAGATCAGCCCTGAAATGGAAGAGCTGGTACTGAATTCAAGGCATTCCTTACATAAGTTTCAGCCATGAATTTAACATGACCTTAGCTGACTTCTGGTAAGATTTCAGTACTGAACTCATGGGTGAGTTTCATGAGAAGTACTGAATTATGCCTGAAATCAGGCATGAATTCATTTATTCCTACTGCTCAGGTCTGAATTTAGCCCTGAAAAATTCAGTTCTGAAACGTTGAACGGCAGGGACATTTACATTTAAGCGGAAAGTAAAATGCTCATAAATTTATAGTGAATCGAACCAAAACCGCAGCTTAGTTTGCTACAAAGCCCAAGCTATAAACCGAACCGTTTGTTTAATACCTCCAAGAATTACTGAACTGAACCAGAAGTAATTACCGATGAACTTGCATAATTTTTAGGGTCTACTTTAAAGCTCGTTGACCTATGTAAAATTACCAATTTGACAAGACCCATAATAGTATGCAATGTAGTAAATTTAGTATATTTTTAGCTCATCTGTGACCTAGAGTCTTTTAAGGTTGAAAAGAGTAATTTTTCCATTAACTGGTTAACTTAACCGTCTTCGGCTTCTTCAGAGCTGTCACTCTTTTAAATCCTATAGTCTTGATTTTCCTTTAATTCCTGAAGTAATCCCACCCGACAATTTCTCGTATGTTTCCGGACCTACGAGAATTACGTAAGTTTCTGGTTTCAAACGGACATCAGTTATTACGAAAGTTTTTCTTAAATTCGAAAATTTCTTAGAGAAGCGGCTTTCAACCGGAAAAGATTCAGTTTTCGATCCGGTTTTGACCCGTTTTCGCTATCGAGAAAGTGTCGAGAACTGATCCCAAAAAGTGTATCGAAAACTTACGTTTTGCTGCCACAAACTGAGCGACAGTTAATACTTTTTCGGACCGAAAACGAAACCCGTTCTCGATAGTTTAGTAAGAGAAAATTTCTAGAAAATGTCGAAAACGGATCCGTACTCGAGGTCCATTGTAGGGTGGGATATTACAAAACATGTTAAAGCGGAAACTTTTTAGGATTGCTTTAAATAAGAGTTGACCAAATGATTAGGGATTCCGAATCCCGCTCCTAATTTTGTCATTTCCAAGGTCAATGCTAGAAATAGTTTCGCAGTTTTCGGTGTCCGGAAAGACTTAACACCCACTATTCATTCACCCTGAGCAAGCATTAGTCAAAATTTATCAAGCTCCCTCAACAAAAAGTTCAAAAAAATGAAATGCTGCTGAGCTTTTGCTACCTTGACTAACGTACACATGAATAATAACACTTATCAAAATTCTGAAAATCTAACGAATTAATCACACAAATTAATCACAATGTAAATAATTATGAATTGATTAAGAATATTACAAGACCTTTGGGACCCTCGACTTTTTTTTATAGAAAATGCACTCAACAAATTTTCCCTATGCAAGTTTTAAACAAACAAATGTCAATTGACTGCTAAAATCTTTTACAACTTGGTGTTCCCCCATGAGCAATAATTTCTCAGTGTGTGTCACTACTCAAGTGTTCACTGTACACAACGACAAGAGCTGGTTATTCGTCTGGCTAAAGGTGTAGCCGCTCAATTCGGACGAAACCATACAACAGCAACAACAACAACAACAGCAACAAAAACCTCTCCTCCACGGGAACGGAACGGCGGTATCGTACCCTTCATAAGAAAAGGTGTTATTAACTTCGTTTGTAATGCGTCAAATTGTTGTTGGCTTGTCTGTAGTAAGTGTGTATAGATGTGTGTATGTGAGAGCGTACACTTTTTTTTTTTTGATTATTCTTGGTAAAAACCCGCTTTTACCATCTTCTTCCGTTCATTTCCTTGAAATTTGTGTTAAACTTGAGAGCCAACGATGTTCTCAATTTTTTCGTATGTTTTTTTAATAGCTTTTCATGTGAAATTGTTGCCACCAGGATAAGTGCAATAAAGGGGCGTGGTTTGATTGGTTTGTCTAGAGCAAATGCCAAATGCCAAATTGTCTGCCCAGCATTCGAAATATTCGTTGACTGCCAGTTACCCTGCTGGCCTAGGTACATATGCACTTCTTCATGGGGATTTACTTATGTATGTATGTATGTGTATCCTAATCTCTTGTTTTATTGTTGTTGTTGTACCCCATTGTTATTTGTTATTTGCTTGTTCCATTTTGTTTTTCGAGCAGTTTTCGTTGGAAATTTGATTTTGTTCGTTTATTGTTAATTGTTCGCGTGAATTTGTTCAATTGAAACGCAATGCCAAAAAGTGAAATGTGGGCAAAACACTCAATTGTCAGTGTACGAGTGAGAGTGGAGGGGGCCAGCTCTAGCGCGTAGTCGAGTGCTGGAGGTATTATGTTTCATACAATTTTTTGAAGTATATGAAATTGAAAAGAATTGTTAACATATTTTGGGATTTGACAAACTGGCGAACTGCTGATTCCTGCTTGGCAACAGTTCCTTGAGCCAAAATGTTTTTTTCGCAGGAAAAATTCCGAACCGAAATCCACTAATGACGGTTCGGTTCGGCTCATTTCACCGATGTGCTTAATTAAGATATTAAACAAAATATGTCAAAATTGGTATGAAATAATATTTAACTTGGCCTTGAGTTGGCTTTTAAATAATATAGTTGTTCTGGATAGCGAAATTTTTGACAGTTTGGTCCTCCTATTTAAGCGGATACAATTTCCATTTTCCAAATACATATAAAGCCTTGTTCTCAATTCCACTTACTTTTCAAAAGTAATTCCGCATCAATTCCGAAACGTTTTGGATTTTATGTTCTGAATTCCACGTGAAATTGCTTCAAAATTACTTTTGTGAACTAGTCGTTCCACTGCCGCTTATCGATTGATAGTTGTGAAATTACAGCTATTAAATAAAAGCAAATTAGACTTGATTTTATTTCTACAATAATAAATACAACACAATACCAGAGGCTATATCAATTGATAGCTTAAAATTGCAGAAGGTCGAAATAATGCTTGGCTTTGAGCCAATTTTGTGAGACTGCAACGTATACTGTAGACTTTGCAGACTGAAGACACTGGCACTGAGCACTTAACAAATTAAACTTTGAGTTTATTGTGCAATACAGTTATGCACATTGTATCTCCTTAGTTAGGCATCACAATGAAATAATTAGTCACAAGAGAATTTAGCACCACGATTCTGTACCAAATAATCACTTTCCTAATGGTCTGGCAACCCTTTAACCAAAGATACACGACTGTCGATTGATGAATGCCTATCGAACTGGTCGGAGTTACGTGATGTGGAATTCAGAACACGAATATTTCACGTTTTACTTTTCGATTTGATAAGCCGTAAAGATATAGAAGATGTTCAGCAGTTTAATTATTTGTAAATAGTCTAACATTACTGACGACTGTTTTAAGATACCAAAATATCTAAAATGGTCCAAAGAATGATCCTTAATTTTCATTTTGTGGATGGGTTTTTTTTTTAAATGCCAAATTTGCAATTCACTTTTCATTTCACCAGCCACAAGGCAAAACGTTTGAAACCTCAAAATGTGTTCGTTTTACTTTTACTAGAACACGAATCAATTTCACTTTGGAAATATTTTTGTGGAAGTGGAATTGAGAACAAGGCTGATACTAATCTAAGCTAATAGGAAAAGTATAAAAATAGCTTTTAGTGGAGGAGCGACTAGTGTGTGCGCCCGCTTTGCAAGAGGTCGTGTGTTCGATCCCGTCTCGGGACTTCTAATGAAAAAGTTTCTTTGAAAACTTACACACCCAGTCACCTCTTCACTAGCTATTGGCGACATCTTTGAAGTAACTAACATAAAAAGCTTCTCAAACTTTCCCGTTCGGTTTCGGCGTTAAGATGTAGGTCCCTTTCTCTTGGGCGAAAATTAAAAGCACACAAGCCAAGAGATTGAGAGAAGCTCGACTTGGTCCTTTGGGGCTGTAAAGACAATTATTTATATAGACTAGATGGCCCGGAGAACTTCGTACCGCCTAACAATAAATATCTGTAATGAGTTAACTTAATAAAATGAGTACAAAATATATTAAATTCAATAGTTTAAAAAGATAATTTGTTTGATGAAGCACTTAGTTTAATACTTTTCATTGAAGAACCTTGTGATATACAAAATTTGTAGTTTTGTTATCAGGAGCGAAAATAAATACAGTAGAGGGTTTTGCCGACACCTGAACATGCCACCGTACAATTGACCATGAGAAAAACATCCATTTTCCAAATTCAGTCCACAAACATTTAAGGACTGGCCTTGTGATTTGTTAATCGTTATGGCAAATGCAAGGCGAATTTAAAATTGAATTCGTTTAAACCCAAAGGGCACATCGGTTGAGATCATCGGAATTCTCGGAATGAGAATTTCATCTTCTTTAAATTTTCCTTTGATTATCGAATTGGTCATTAATTTTCTTCATTTCGTTCCATTGCATAGTTTTGGTTGGTTTAGATTTTGAAGCATGACGACTTACGAGCCAACCTTTAGTGGCAAGTTGTTACACAGTCCATAGATTTGAATGAATGCAGAGTACCAATGATCTGATTCTGAACTACAAAGTTTAAGTCATTCACATCTTTATTCTTAGCCGCTAAAATTGCTCGCTCACTCAACCATTCAATATTTTTGTGGTTAGCAAAGTTGTTGGGGAATACTTTTTTGATGAGCTCGTCTTTCGATAAAACGAAATTGCAAAAATTTCGGAGGATGTGAAATCAATCCGCTCGATTCATCGACAGGGACACGACCATTACCGATAATCAGCAATTGCTTGGAGAAATCATAAGCAGATGGATCGTTCCGCAACTCTCATGTTAGCTGACAGCTAAAGTTTCTTCACACAACTCCACAGATTGGATGATTTGAGGCAAGAGTTTATTTGATCGGCAGGAGTGGATCTTGCGCCTCCAAAACATCTGGAGTCATTGCGCAGATCTTTTAATGTTAAGTGAATTGCTTCCAATGCGCGTTTGTGAGCCATGTGAGATTGCACAATCGTCCCAAATGATGATTTTTGCCGGTTTGCAAATCCTGGTCATGCCTCTCCTCATTCGTCTCAAAATCGGGGTTTCTTGAATTGAACGAACCGTTTGAGTTTTATTGTACTGAAAAACGTTATGTTAACCGAGAGGCACAAAAAAGGGCTGAACGTACAAAGTATTATAATCTTTTTCTTAAACTTTGCTAATAAATTTTTCTATACAAAAGTTATTTTTCACAGAACATAAACACATTTCCAAGTTTTAACGTAAAAATCTATTTTAAAACTATTAAAGAAAATGGAATGAACATTAATTTCAAAAACTTTAACTTAATTTAGGCATTTTCACTCTGTGATAGCAGATCAGATTAAAGATTCACTTAAACAGCAAGTTAAACAATATTTTCCACTTTTTAAAGACTTCATAGTCACACTTAGTCACACTCAGTGCCAAATATTAAGGGAACCGCTTAAAAATAATTTGTATGCTACTTTGGGTATTGTGATTAATAAATCATTACAATCTTACGATTTGAATAAATGCCGAAATTTAAATTGGTTCCCATAGTGCACTGGGAACATGAAACTTGTTCCAGTTTCCAATTGCTCTGAACACAAAGTTGTATGAAACATTCTAAAGATGACGCGACTTTATATTGCCTTATAAACAATCCAATGAACTTAAATCGCACCATGTTGACGCACATTTTTTTTTCATTTCTGGAATTCAGCCAGTCATCATACCTAATACACAATTAAGCGCCAGATTAAGTCAAATTCCGTATTCTTCTTGGAAGTAGAGGTCGTACTCGGGGCATGATTGCATGAAATTCTGGGAACAGACAGTCCGATAGTCAATTGGTGTGATAACGATTACTGTAACGCATCATTGTACTCTGCTTCCTCATTTCGTGATAAGCGGGAATGTGGCCTTCATTTTAATAACAAAGTAAAATAAATGCAATAATTCAAGATTAATTTGAATTTATATAATGTATAGAATTTTGTATACACTACTTTTTTAACTTATTGGTGAAATTTTGATTTCTGTTTCAAGTAATTCTCTAATTACTTGGCCGCATTCAGCTGGGACATTTGATTACTGATCAGTCCCAAGAAAACAATGTATAAAAATTGGAATTACTAGAGAAATCACATTTATAACTTGGCATACTTTTGGATGTCGCTTTTAAAAAATGAAATTTATGTAATACCCGAAAAATAGATCATAGCAAGAAATGAATCTGTTCTGCTGAGGGTGCCCTTAAACTATTAAATACAGTTTTTTTGGAAAATTACGTAATATCATGTCTTTGATATCAAGTTTAGTTAGTTTTCGTAGCTTGAAAAGGTACTTAAATTTCAAATTAATTAAATTTCGTGGCACAAAGTAAAGCCTCCAACTCAATTGCTGACCAAGTTAGGAACGCGCAGACTGTGTCACAAAATGAAACGAAAATTGTGATGAAAGATGAATTTACATTTGGGACACTGCTGCTGCTACTGCAAACTTTTTGAATTTCGTAATCTAAATACACACGTACATATGTACATAAGTATCTGGCTGCCGAGACATTTGACCTTACCAAGTTCCACCCAAAACTTATCTAATTCGCTTGTCTCTGTCCCATACATACATATTTGCCTTTCTTTGGAAAAATGAAACGCTTTTGATTGTTCTAAGAATTTCCACTTTGCAAATGTTGTTTGCTGATAAGCAGCACAAGTATCTATGTGTGTGTGTGTGTGTGTGTTTTTTGACATTATTTACTAACTCGGGTGGGCGTTGGATGGTTGGTTTAAGGCTTTTCATAGTAATTTTATCAATGAAATTATTATTGAAGCTCCATAATCAACGGGTACACAGCTCTACATAACTTTAAAGGTCGTATCGCAGTTGTGTGCTTTATCTGCTTCCTCTTATGGAGGCCAGCAATCGTAATCGCTAAATTTATAATACTTAATGAAATGGTTGGCCATTAAGAGCTTCTTGGTCTTGTGTTTTGGCCACAAAATAAAACGGGCAAATTGTGGGACAGTTGTGTTTAGTTGACTAATCATCGCCGAAGCATACGGGGTAACAACTACAATTTAAAGAACCAGTGAACCTACCTCAATTTTATTTTATAAAGATGAGTACACAATTAAAATAAAAAATTAATTAAAAATTAAAACAAATTAAATTTACCATTAAAAAAAATAGTTAAAAAATTTTTAACAAAAATACTCCAAAAGTTACCTTGGATATTGAAATATCCAATAATATTGAACTGTGTATTTTAGATAATTTATAATATGTCGAATTTCTAAACCCTGAACAGCTGTTTGAAAAGTATTTCAACTAGTGTTTCTGTTAAATTCAATTCTTTTTCGAGATTCCTTTTACTTTGATCAATCACGTTCGGTGGTGTTCCCGTTTTAGATTTTGATCAAATCATGCGGAATCGAAATTGGTCAATGTTCCCGAGTCCAAAAAATTATCTTTATACGACTTTCTTGATAGTAAAACGTTACAAAACGAATTGCATAATCGTGTTTAAAAATCTGAACTGTAACTAATTCGGATAAATCCAAATCGGAAAAGAGGACAGGGCTAATAATGATGCTTTTTAAAATTGGAATTCCCTTCAGTTAGTCACACCCTGCTTTAACCCATCTAAAACAGTTTTAGCAAGGTTGCTTAAAGAGTTACCGCGAAAGCCATCTCATACACAAAACAGGACTTACGATCTTGGATGAAACAGATTTGTTCTTAAAAAATTAACTTTTCTAGTAGAATTACATGGACTATGAAAAAATGGATTTAAGATCCCAAAAGTTCCCAACCCAAAAGTTTCTAAAGATTATTTAAAAACAATACTATTTAAAAACGATATTATTTCGGTGGTGTATGAAAGAATTTTATACTGGGTGCAGAAACCGATAGAAAAAATAAAGAACTGTTTCCAAAATGATTTTAAATAGTTGATTTGGGCTTAAATTAGCAGAGAGAGAACGAGGACTGCAAACACGGTCCATTTTTTCGAAGCTTTGGAATCGTGGGTTTGTAGGATTGAGGTTTTTGGGGAAAAGCTTTTGCTTCGAACCTTGGTTCTTTGGTAAGCTTCAAAATCGATGAAAATATTATAATTTATTTAAATTCTCTCTACATTTTTTGTATCCAAAATTCATTATACTTTGTTCGAGCTGTACACAGTATTGTACAGAAACAACAAAATTGTTAAATTTCAGAATCTCGATCATTTTGTTTGAACCGAACCATTCACAGTTTAAAAAATTCGGAATTCCGGGCTCAAGGCGGTTCGGTTCAAAATCGGCTTGCAGCCCTGGGAAAGAACTCATATGTAAGCACTTTGTTTTATTTTTATACCCTTGCAGAGGGTATTATAAAATTGTCCGGATGTTTGTAACGCATAGAAGGAAGCATCTCCGACCACATAAAGTATATATATTCTTGATCAGCACGACGAGCTGAGTTGATTTAGCCCTGTCCGTCTGTTTCTATGCTATCTCCTCCGTCAGTTTTAAAGCTATCCTCACCAAAGTTTGCACGAAGTCTTTTGGTACAAATACGCTGCACATTTGTCGGAACCGGCCGGATCGGATGACTATAGCATATAGCTGCCATAGGAACGATCGGTTGAAAAACTAGTCTTAAAGAGAAAAACTTTTTTGTTTTTAATGAAAACGCCTCCAAAGTACGTATTTCTTAGTTTACTATCCTTTTCCATTATTTCACTAAGTTTGGTCGAAATCGGATGACTATAGCATATAGCTGCCATAGGAACGATCGGTCGAAAAACTAGTTCTAGTGAGAAAAACTTTTTTGTTTTTAATGAAAACGTCCTTATCATTGGCTTACACTTATTTTATATACTTTTACCCAATTCTACAAAGTTTGGTCGAAATCGGATGACTATAGCATATAGCTCCCATAGGAACGATCGGTCGAAAAACTAGTTCGAGTGAAGAAAACTTGTTTGTTTTTAATGAAAACGTCCTTTTTATTGGCATGCACTTATTTTATAAACTTTGGACACATTTCAACAAAGTTTTATCAAAATCGGATGACTATAGCATATAGCTGCAGTATGAATAATCGGTCGAAAAAGAAAAAAAGAGAAAAACTTTTTGTTTTAAATGGGATCGCCTCCAAATTTCGCAATTAACAGTGTTTTTCCATGATTTCACCTAGTTCAATCGAAATCAGATATCTTTATAGTATAGATCCCCTAGAAAAGTAATGTCCAAAAAAGTAGTCTTAGAAAAACTTTTTTGTTTTCAATGGAAGCTGCAAGGGTATACAAAACTTCGGCCGAGCCGAAGTTAACTTTCCCCTATTTTTTAATCTTTTAATAGTTTCTAGCACTGTTCGATCAAGTGTGACCAGTCTCCCTTCCCACATAATGTGCTTAAAGGTGCTTAGTTTAGGGTGACCATAACTTAATAATGTTCTATTCTTCTAAATATTTATCAGCTTATATGCTGCTGTCGTCTTTCCATAAGAACATCTAATCCTCTTTCAATAGAAATAGTTTGTGCCCCCAAGCCACACGCATCGACACCCTAGACAAGTTTTTTCATAAACATTTTTAATCCAACACCAAAACCTGTTGCTGTGCTTAGTTAACGGTAACCCTTATTGGCAGCAGTTTTTCTGAAAATCTCTTGATAGTGCTTATGCTCATAATTTCTGCTTAAAGCCAAATAGAAAAAAAACACACACACACAGATACAAAAGTATCTAACGAAGGCATCTCTGGCTAACCGGGACCAAGTGTAGCAAATTAAGTTGAATTTTTTTTTTGTTAGTGCTTTCAGTTTAATCAGAAAACAGCAAAAAAACATAAACAGTGTGAGCGAGCGAATGAGTGTGTGTGTGTACCTTTAAGCAACTTCATGACTTCACCAACATGTGAGTACCGTGTGCATATTTTCCAAGAATTTTTCACATATTGTGTATGAGAGCCTTGCTGTGCAAGAGCTGTGTGCGCAATTCCAAGAAGTGGCCTCTTTTCACATTAATGTTAATATTATTATTTTTATTATTTTACCGCAATCCCACGTCGGATACGACGCGCAGTCTCTGATAATGCTACCGTCCAAAAAAAAAAGGTATTTGCGATAACAATTTCAATGAAATATAAACAAAAAATATCTTTCTACTACGTCAATGAAGATTTCTCTAGCTTAATCAGTCACGAACCTTGTGATAAGAAGCGCTGGAGAGAAGGAGAGAGCGAGCGAGTGGAGAGCTCGTGCCAAATGAAGTTGATTTCACTGGAAATGTTAATTAAAGTCCCAATAAATATACAACTAAATGTACGAATTCCAAATTGCCATGAGAATTGTTTGTTTTCTCTCAGGGCCCAGGCAATGAATGGGGCGCACATAAATCCCTATGTATGTATGTATGTTTGTATGGGGGCAAATGGCGAATCCGAGCCAAGCAAACTGAAAACGTAATAAATAAATCTCATTTCAATTTTCCTGCGAAAAAATATCAAAATGAAATACACTTTCTCAGGCTGCCCTCCTCCCTATCTTCGCTCTCTTTGGCACTTTACGCTTTGCATGTGATTTTGTTTTCAAGCGAAGTTCATTTGCGAATTCCAAGTAACTGCAAAACGAACAAAACAACAAAAAAAAACACAAATTCAAATAAAAGAAGCTCCGTCGACGGTCGTCGTCGTCGGCAGCTACAAAAAGTAATTGAATTCGCTTTAAAAATCCTACGACTTTTGGCTTTGTGCGGTGCGCGGTTAGTGCTACACCCTCGCCTACCTCACCGCACTCTGACCGCAATTCATTTTCAGTGTTTGTTGTGACAAATTTCTGCGTAAAACATTATTCGAAGGTTACAGCTTATGTACACCTTATTTCGTTCAAAATGTACTCTTTTAATAACCCACTTTGAGTAATGCTTGAGTGTGTGGGTGTCATTGTTCTCCAACTACTCGCAAGTATGGGGAATAAGATTGATTGCAGCCAAGCTATGGGAAAGTACGCTATAACTGAATAACACCAATCTGACTTACTGATAAGGTGTATTTACAATAGACCCCAAATAAACGCACTATCTCATTGGCCATGATTTATTTCGAAAAAATTTCCCATTAATAAAATTTATTTAATGGAAACAATTCGCAAAAAAGAAATGAAATCAACGAAAAATATTTAATATATCTACTAAATCAGGATTTTAAAATTATTTTTAATAGTATTCCTTCAGTAAATTCTAAAACTATATTATGAATGTGGAACCATTTTTGAACCAAATTTCAGATGAATAAATTTTGGCAAAAGGTTTTGAACCACCCGAACTGGTTAGTAACACGATTTATACTGAAAAAAAAACTAAATTTGAAGTTTTTAGCTTTAATATATCCTGAGTTTTGGCTCAGAGCCACTTTAAAAGTGTTTTGAAGTCCGGTTTACATAGTAGACACATAGCTTTTGACTTATAAACTTACCCTAAAAAATTTTCTTTAGAAAATCTATTTAAATAGCTGTGAACAGGAATAGGAATGATGAACCAATTAGATCAAACATTAAAAAAGGAATATCAAACTAATGTCAAAAATACTTCTGATCGTTTCTCACAATTTATTGAAAATTCATTAGATAAAGAAGATGTTATCTCATGAAATAAGTTTTTACACTCATCATGTTAAACAGAATCCATTTTGGCATTTTGAAAACACTGTAATGAACTTCCACTAAAGCAAATACTTTCAAGTCAAGTATTTACTGTGCCATTTATAAGCCAGCAGTAAGAAGATGATTTCAACTTTCATTAGAAATCTACTCAGCGAAATTGCTTAACAAATTCCATTTCTAAACAAAAATGTGTGTACAAATAAATCAAATAATATATTTCATAATTGGGGTTTTTACGCCAGCTTGGTTTCAAGTTATCTGTTGAGAAATCTATTATAATTCCATACAGCATAGTATATAATAATTATGCAAAACATCGTAACTTCACGCAGTGTCTTTAGTCGATAAAACTATAAGCCTTCTCCAGACCACAATAAAAGGGCTAACAATGCAAAGTAACTTAAGGCCCTCTTCTGGTGTAGACGGACGAATTTTACCTGTTTTTTATCGAACCTCTATCTCTTACCATCTCTGAGATCTGTGCGTTCATACGGACAAACAGACAGACGGACGGACAGACGGACACTAAATCGACCCGGCTGTTGATGCTGATCAAGAATATATATACTTTTTAGGGTCGGATATCCTTCTGCCTGTTACAAACTTTTGCTCAACTTAATATACTCTGTGTACCTTAATTATTTAAAACCAACATTTCTTAAAGGCGTAAATCGTTAAATTTGCTTTAACGTTTAAACTAACAAAAAACTAATTTTCATTTAATGAAAAATGTTCATTAATTTGATGATCAAATCTCTACACCACACTGGGTCATCGGGCCAAAGTTTTGTCAGAAGAATATTTTGTCTGGGAAACTGGATATAACGACTGTCGGAATTGACAGTCCCACTTTGGCAAAATTTGAAACCTGGGAAATAGTTTTTGAATGGCAGCATTTTAAAGCTGATTTTTCATAAAATTGCTCGATAGAATGGAAAATATATAGTCAAATTCAGGAAAGCAACATCTGCCAGAAATTGATTAAATATTTTTGTACTACGGACTAGATTGCAGTAAAAAAATAGAAAGGAGATTAAATTCGTAAACATTCACGTAAAAAATGCAAAAAAATCTTAAATATTTTGTGTTTTTTTTTACATTTGGCAACTTTGCGTTGCCAGTGGCCTGGGGTGCCACTAGTATTTCACTCGCAACATGGCTAATTACTTTCTTTGAATATTGTACCATGACTGGAAGTATGCGCTTTTGTGCGGTTTTGCTTTGGATTTCATTAAATCGCTTTTAAAATTGTATTCCCATTTGATATTGAGCAAGGTTCAAGTCAGCCGAAAAGTAAGCTTTTCTTTTTTAAAACATCGCAATTTTGCCAATGAAGCTAAACCGTGGAAGCTAAACTTTTTCATTCCCAGGGGTTAAAATGTGTTGCATACTTTTAGAAGCACGAAATTTGAATATAAATAGCAGGTTAAATAAATGAAAATAACGGTGAAAATAGTTAGTCAGCTTGACTGAAAATCCTTGGGTTGGGCCGTCATAGTTATAACCATTTTGGGTTAATAACTCATAAACGACTAATCAGATCTCGGTAGTTTTATTTCCAAAAAAAAATTTGGCTTAAATCTAATTACAAGTTTTATTATACCCTTGCAGAGGGTATTAAAAAATTGTGAGGATGTTTGTAACGCATTGAACGAAGCATCTTCGACCACATAAAGTATATATATTCTTGATCAGCACGACGAGCTGAGTTGATTTAGCCCTGTCCGTCCGTCCGTCTGTCTGTTTCTATGCTACCTCCTCCGTCAGTTTGAAAGCTATCTTCACAAAACTTTGCACGAAGTTTTTTGGTACATATAAGCTGCACATTTGTCGGAACCGGCCGGATCGGATGACTATAGCATATAGCTGTCATAGGAACGATCGGTCGAAAAACTAGTTTTAGTGTGAAAAACTTTTTTGTTTTCAATGGAAACGCCTCCAAACTTCGTATTTCTTAGTTTACTATGCTTTTCCATGATTCCACCAAATTTGGTCGAAATCGGACATCTATATAGTATAGCTGTCATAGAAAAGTAGAGTCTGAAAAGTAGTCTTAGTTAGAAAAACTTTTTTGTTTCCAATGGAAATGTCCTTAAAATTGGCATGTATTTGTTTTATATATGGTCTCACACGATTCTACAAAGTTTGGTCAAAATCGTATGACTATAGCATATAGCTGTCATAGGAACGATCGGTCGAAAAACTAGTTCTTGTGAGAAAAACTTTTTTGTTTTTAATGGAAACGTCCCTTACATTGGCATATATTTATTTTATATACTTTTACACAATTCTACAAAGTTTTGTCAACATCGGATGACTATAGCATATATCTGCACTATGAATGATCGGTCGAAAAAGAAGTTCTAGTGTGAAAAACTTTTTTGTTTATATTGGGATCGACTCCAAATTTCGTAATTAACAGTTTGTTATGTTTTTCCATGATTGCACTAAGTTTGGCCGAAATCGGACATCTATGTATATATAGTATCTATTGGATGGTTTGGTTTCACCAGCTGAGTAAGGTGAAATTGTTGTCAACGAAAACAATTTGGAAATGAAACATTCGAATTGCAAATCGTTTGAATACCAGAACAGCTAAAGCAAAATCTTTCGATTTTGTTTTCATTTGAAATCGGAGAAATTTGTGAAAGCCGGAACTGGCCAGAATTTTAAATTTGTTCTTTTTGCTCCGATTGCTCCCAAGAGTTATTTTATGGCAGACGGCGCCACGCAGACGCATTAAAAATTGCCGCGTCATCTCACACAAGTTTCTTGAATTCGAAGCGAAAGCAACAACAAATCTATAGCGTTTCGGGGCGGCAGAGATGACTGCAAAAACAAATACATGCAGTGCAGTGTTCCCCAGCCATGCCCCGATGGGCCGAACACACTCGACGATTCGCATAGAATGCTTGCCGAAGTAATGCATCAGTGAGTGTTAGAGAGAGACACCTCTCTTATTGGGAAACCCTGATGCAGTGTGTGTCTGGCATGTGGACTCGAGCATAGATAATAGGGGTTGTTATTTCTGTCGTTTATTGTTCGACTGCTCGTGCCCACCGTTGTTTTAAGCTATTGAATTTAAACTCGGTTTGTATACAATTATTTAGACCTTTACTATTTCATAAAGCTGACATATAACCGATATATTTAAAAAGACGAGTAAAAGTATGCACCAAAAGTATACATTGTTTCATTTTGTATACATTAAAAAACAGTACTATGTTAACTGTTACGACAATCCACAGGACAACCCACCATGCATTGGGTAAAACTTCTTTGAGGATAATCTCTTTTAAAACAGAACACAACAAAAACACATGAAACAAAGGACAAAGCTTATAACAAACTCACACACTTTCAATGCTTCGCAAAAATATCAAAGCTGAATTTCATAATTAAACAAAGAATTCAAAACACGACTCAATTTTGAATTGTTTTCACTTTCCTTGTTTAATTAGCGCATGTTTTGATTATTTAAATGTTAGTCCCCAGTTTAAGCAACAACATTAAAAATTCAAAAGTCTCTTCCCTTACGACTGCTTAACTCTCCCTCTCTCTCTCACTCCCCACTCTACCCCTGTCCCAATGGGTTTATCAACGTTTTTAACGTTTTTACTTTGAACAAGTTATGTATTAGATCATTATCTGTATTTGGATTTCTGATGAAATTTCGCATTGTCTGCAATACAACAAAAAAAAAAAGAAAAAAAAAAAACTCATGGCAACAACCCGAATGCCAAGCCGGCTGCTAAAATGCATGTCGTTAGTCGTAGCTGGTGAAGTTTTGTTGGTGTTGTTTTGGTACCTTTGTGTGCCCCCTCTGAGTCATGGCTATCTCTACCTACCTACATACTTTAGCTTACCTTACCTACCTCTACCTTTTCAATTTTGTATTTCCACTGAAAGTTGGGGGCTCGCTAAGTCATGCGGGTCTCTTGGAATCTCTCTCTGAGTGTATTTCATCAGACTTCGTAGTCTGTCGATCAGTCAGAAGTTTTCCAGTGTAGCAGCGGCGATCATGTCATTCAAATTTTATTACTCATTTGCAAGCGATTGATACAGAAGGGGGGCGTAACTTGCCAAAGCACGTGCCGCACGAAGTGTGTCTACTATGCCAATTACCGTTCGACTAACGGTTCAAACGACAGCTACTACCCTATAATTTCTACTGAATTGACCAATTGGTATTCCAACTAAACATTTAATTATTAAAAAATTTTCATTTCTCGCTAAAAAGCTGCCCTTTTTTTGGACTGTTGACATTTCCGGGAAGTCGTGTGCTTTTGAGTTTTAGGGGGAAGCAGAAAAAAAATTATGAAAATGTATGCATTGTTAATTGTTTAATGGGGAATTGCTTTCCCAGTATGTTTGATTAGGCATAGAAAATGCGCGTTAAGTGATTAAAAGTTTGAGCAGTGAGTTGGGTTCGGGGGAACTCCAAATAAGTGTTTCAATGGAATGAATTTTACTGATTGTTCAGCAAGTTAAAGAGAATCTTAAAAACTGATAACACATACAAAATGCAAATAGTGTTTTAAAAAGAACTCACTATCAAAATTCAACAGAAAATATTTCAATTGTAAAAACAATTGAATTACTCAGAAACAGATCATAAGCATCATTTGCTTAAAATAGATAGAAAATTGTATAGCATGGTTCAATAGCATCGGATGATCTCGGGGAATAGTCATTAATAAAACAAAAACAAGTGTGAGTGTGTTTTTCCTATTGAAGAGGTTCTTCAATGTGATTGTGTGTTGAAGATATTTCACATCAAATATGTTTAACTAAATGTTTTCTTACAATTAACACCTTGCGATTGCTACTAGATAATTGTATGTAAGCAAGCCAGCCCTCGATTGCCTAGCAACTCCTCTCATAGAATGGCGTCACTATCAGCTGATCAGTGATCTAATTGTTTGATTGAATAGCAATTAAATGACACCTATTTTGGGGGAAGTCACCACACCAAGCTCTTCATGTTGACTCACTGTTAGCCAGAGTTTTCGGTTGCCACGGTCGTCATGTCTCTCTCCTATCAGCAACAGACGTAAAGCACATGACGCATCTCAATTAGTTGGTAAAATGATTAACGATAAGGATTGAAATGTAATATAAAAAAAATTACTCAGGGACAAGCCCACAATTTGCTCACTTCCAATGAACACTAGAAGTAAGGAATATTGTGTACATTTCATGATCTGCTCCATAAATAGCACAGCCAGACCAACTGATGCGTGGGATTGGTATGCCTCTGCCCATTGTGTTTAATGCTGCTGCTGCTGGCTGATGAAGATATTTTCTTGGCATGAGTCAGTTCGTGGGGGAGCTAAGTAGGAGATGGTATTTAAACTCTATGCAATTGTTTTTAATTGCCCCATTTGACCGCCACTTCAACTTCACTTGACTAAGTAATTAAAAACAACAAATAGAACTGTAGTAGGAGTTCTTCCTGGGCCCTGGGGGGCAGACACATCGTCTCTTTGCTGTAGGTCAAGACATTTCACACGGAATATGAATACATTAAGTTTTTTTTTTTATGTTTCTTGTACATCTGTTTCGACTGCAAGAAAACCATTTTAATTACTTCTGTGAATGCAAATGTGAAAGCTTATTAATTAATTTCCACAAATTTTAGGCCATTAAAATATTTTGATGAGGCTCATAACAAATTCTATAAATATTATTGAGGTGTTCTGGGCTTCGAACTTAGATCATTTGAACAAAACAAAAATAGCAAGTCATTTTATTAACAACAATTTTACCTATGCTATCAGTTGCATTTTGCTTTTCAAGAGTCACATTTTCAGTCTCTAAATGTCACGAACTCAAAATCTTATCAAATTTTTGACTATTTTCGTTCCCGCTTATCTAGCCATAAACTAATTTTGGAACAAATTGATAAAAATTGGTATAGATGAAATTAAGAGGATGTAATTAAACAATAAGGTGCTCAATCTAATCGATCTTTCAGAGAACTCAGTGCAAAGTTTTATAAGATATTTTTTAAAAACGAAGAGAACAACTTGTGTAAGAGCAGTAGACAGAGAGAGCAAAGAGCATAGTCTCGAAAGGGCTAAATACGAAAAATAACATTCAAAAAACATAAAATATAATAAACTATTTATCAGCCATGCTCCCATTTTCGCAAATTTGATCGAACAGCCGGTTGCAAATCGCAAAACGTTTGCAAAAGCGAAAATGGGAGCATGTGTGAGCTGTATATCTCACAGCCATGCCCTCATTTTCACTTCCGCAAGGATTTTGCGATAAACCAAGATAAACCAACCAAAAAGCGATACGCACGTGACCAAAAATGGAAGTGCTTTTTTTGGGCATCAATACAAGTGCAGAACTCAGCGAAGCCTGGCAAAATTTTTTTGTGCGACTAATTTTAAAATGTCTTTAATCACTTTTATTGTATATTAGAATTAGTTCGGTTGAAACATTTTCTTTATTTTTTTTCTTAGAATGAAAAATAGGATTCGCTACGTGACATTGCGCACGTGACATATTTTTCCATCATAATATATTTGTGATTTCTGTTATAATGAAAATCAAAAAGGTTTCTTTTACATTACTTTTGAACCTGTTGTACCCTAAAATCGATTTTAGAGAGACAAAGTCAATAAATTCTATAGTACCTTTTGTCAAAAAAAAAAAAAAAAATGCAAAATAAGTAACCAAATGAGAAAAATGAGGCTCGGGCGAGTTTGCTTTTGGAAATCCCAAAATGGGTAAAGAATTGTTGTAAGATTAGCTAACATCAGTTAAGCATGATTGATTCCCCATGAAAATTTGATAAAAAATAGTGTTTTTTTAAGAAATTTTAATTTTTTCGGTCCCGGTGCACCTTTCTGTGGAAACGCCCATATGGGCTTTAACGACCTGTTTTGATTTTAGTGGTTGTAATTCGAATCGAGGTCAAGGATTGAATCTTATCAATTTATCAACAGTGGTTACAGTGGCCAACCAACAAAAGGTAACCCTTCGGTTGGGATAAAGTCAGAGCTAACCAGAAAGAAAGTCAATCAAGCCCGAAGTGCTGCCCTTCACCGTTGCGACCGGTGCTGCCCATAATTGCTTGTTTTCCTTATAATTCGACAACCTTTCATCCGATCTTTACCATAAATAATCCTGACACTAAGCTTGTCCAGCGCATAAAACAACAGCGGCTGCGCTGGATAGGACATGTTACCCGTATGGATGATAACGCTCCAGCAAAACGGGTGTACAGTCGGCATGCGAACGAGTTAAAAGGCAAGCCCGGGCCGGGTCGACCGAAGCGGAGATGGCGCGACCAGGTGCAGGGAAATATTGCGGAGCTGGGTGTGTCCTCCTGGTGGGACGGCGCTCGGGACAGAGGCGAGTGGCGGGCATTAGTGGCAGCGGCCGAGACCGTAAAACGGTTGTGATGATTTTATTACCATCAAATGGCCAAAGAAGAAGAATAAATTTGTCCAGGAGGCACGAACCTTCTATCTATAAAACTGTGGGAGATATGACGTTTTTTCCAATTTGCGGGGGCGGGAGGGGGCGTGGCGAAAATTGAAAATAAACTTGATCTGCCCGCAAGTATAAAAAGCTTATGTCCCATACATGTCAAACCTCTATCTCTTACCATCTCTGAGATCTGTATGTTCATACGGACAGACTCTGTCCAGACAGACGGACGGACAGACGGACATGACTAGATCGACTCGGCTGTTGATGCTGATCAAGACTATATATATATTTTATAGGGTCGGAGATGCTTCCTTCTGCCTGTTACATACTTTTGCACAAACTTAATATACCGGACCTCTGATACAGAGTATTAAAATAAAACAATTGCTGGTCGTCTCGCATTATTAGAAGTCAGGTCCTAACAAAGTATTAAAATAATTAAAATAATTCCTACAATTCTCAAGCCTTAATTCGCCGCCTAGCTTTATTAAATAGGTATTTGCAAATGGCTTGTTGGTGTCAGCGTTTGAAGCTCACTGATGAGATGCGCCGGGAGGCTGAGTATCCAAAAGCTGCGGCCGCCCATATGTACTAAATCTTTGTTGATTTCTGTTGATTATTAAATTTTGGCATTTTACGAATATTCTACAAAGTTCAGAGCTCGCAAAATATGGTCAACCAATTTGTTCTGTGTTGTCTGTTAACAGATTCGCTCACTCTCTCAACAGAAGACTTTTTTATGTTTCTCTCGTTTACGATAACAGCTTGATGGCGACATTTTCCTTCGGCTCTCAGTAGCTGAGCACAAGCAAGTGTCAGCGCAAAGTTTCTTTATTTCTGTTCTTGTTGTTGTCTTTGGTTGTGGCTGTTTCTTGCCTCCTAGAGAATCACGCATACACACTTGAAGTTTATTGAGGCACACGCACAATACACATTCATGCGTAAAAGACACTTTGAGGGCCCCGAAACTCTCGTTGGTTGAGGAAATTGTTCATTGAGAAAAGGCAATTGTGGTGTGTCATTTCGGTTTCATTTTCCATGGTATTTTTTTTTTACTGCCTGTGAAAGGGAACAAAATTATAAAAAATATGTTTTATAAATTCTAACAAAATGACGGAAATGTAGTAAATGTCGAGAACCAAAACTATAAACAATGTCTAAAAACTTAACGAAACTACAGAAATTCGAATAAAAATCATTTAATTTCGGAAATTCTTAAAAATGAAATAAATATCGAGAACGAAAATTATTAAAATTGATTCTAAACTTTAACAGTATCATAGATATTCTTCAAAAATGTTTAAACAATTCTCAAAGCAAAAAATTTCAAGTAAATTACAAAATTTTGAAACTAAAACAAAAAAAATCTAAAATTCCTCAAAACTCCAAAAATACGTAAAAATTTCGAAAAACATTAAAAATTTTAAGACACAAATGGGGATAGGGCTTATAGTTTACAGACTTTATAAGCCCAGAAAAGATTTAGCCAACAGAAAATGAAAAGCAACAGAAAAATAAGACTTAACTGATTGTTGCTGTAGAGCCTTTTCGTTAGATTTTGGTTCCCAAACCAGGCTTAGAAGGTGGAATTACATGAACGGGTTCGAGGTTTGCTTATTGCACTAAAAATGGACAGCTGTAAATTTTCTGAAACTCTGATAAAGGTTTCGTATAAAGGATACAAGGTTTTGGTAGCACTTGCGGATGTTTGGGTACGATTTAACGTTCATTCCGAAACCGAATCTTCTTCAGAATTCTTCATAATTTGAATTTATGTCAAACTTTAAATTTAAAAAGCCAGAAAAACCATTTAATCTGATTAACTTACTAAGAACTGCCTCAAATTTCTTTAATTACAGAAACCAGAGACAATTTCCAATGGGTCTATTATTGAGCAAGCCAACTGCCAGCAATAAAACATCAAAAAGTCAAAAGGAACACAACCAACAACAACAACAGCAGCAACAGCCCACAATCAATTTCGAAAGTCTGTTGGCCATACAAACAGACGAAGACGAGGAGGAAGCCGCATCAAGCACATCGGAAGTGCGTCAAATTATAATCAAAATACAATTGGCCAAAATGGAAAATGGCAACGACAGCAGCAGCAGTGTGGGTCATCAGGTGCTAGAGGAGCAGCAGCAGCAGCAGCGGCAGCAACCAGGTGTCGCCGCCATCATGTCTGCGGACACGCTCAATGCAAATGAGCAAGTTGTAAATGTAACTTTGGCGGAGGCGTCAAATCGAACTGCGGGCAGTTCAACGGAAGCGCCAAAAACCGAAAGACAACACATGAATAACAACCATTTAGCGGGAAGTAACAGCACAGGGGCCGCCTCGGCGATTAGTACGCTTCAATTGAACGACGAGCACGAGGAACACGATGACGACGACGACGATGATGATGATGAGTCGCTGCTGCGTCGGCGTGATGCCGCCGAAGCTGTTGACTATTGCGAGGTGCTGGAAACAACGCTGCCAGTCAGCGAAATGTTGTCGACGGAAGCACAACAGTCCAAGCAAGGTACATAAATAATTATAAGAATTTTTTTTAGCAAACTCTGCTGAATGAAATCAATAAAAAAAACTAAAAATTACTCACTAAACAAATTTCAACATTGTTTTTTATAGCCAACGGAAACAGTTGCTGTCGCAGTCGCAGTAGTAAAAGCTTATCAATGGGAGCCACCGCTTCAAGCACATCCGCGAGCAGCAACTCGACCAGCAAAAGACGTTGCTGTAAATGCAAATGTCGTGATGCCTTCAGGGGATTGAGAGGCATGCTGGAATCGTCCAGCAGTAGCACAGAGAAAAAGGAGTCTTTACCGCGTAAACCACGTCCCGCCGATCGTCGTTCCACGCCACCCACCTTAAGCCACTCGGCAGCCAATGGTACAACAAGTGCTTCCCTCGCCCGCCAAAGGAAACGCAATTCTGTGGCGGTACCCGAACCCAGCCAATTGGCCATCTGGACAGCACCCACCAATGGCGATGTCATCATTCGAATAAGTTCACCCCAATTTGTTGTCGAATCACCCAATGCACGTGTGACGGTGGGACCGAATATACGTGTGATAAGCGAAACGACGCCTAAAATGGAAATGGTCCCAATAACTCCAGCAGCATCTCAACCACCTGCCCAGTCATACGGTCAACGTAATCAACTGACAGTTCATTCCCAAATTGATTTAATGCATTGTCTGGTTCCCGACTTGGACAAAATTATCAATAGCAGCTTCTATTGGGGCAAAATGGATCGTTATGAGGCTGAACGTTTACTTGAAGGCAAGCCGGAGGGTACATTTCTGTTGCGCGATTCGGCGCAAGAGGAATTTCTATTTTCTGTTACATTCCGTAAATATGGCAGATCATTGCATGCGAGGATCGAGCAGAGTGGACATAAGTTTAGGTGAGTAAAAGTTTAAAAACGAAACTTTGGCTTTAATTGCAAACTTTTTGCTGAAGTGAGAGTGAAAGCATGATTAAGAGAGAGAAGGATTAGGGTAGTGAAAAACTAGTGTTTATGTGAGTTCTTATTAAGGCTGAAAACGGTCCAAAATGTAGTCGTTCATTAGGAATAATTATGTCTCTTGAGCCGGATCTTATTAATATAAGACCTTCCAATTACAAACCCTTTACGCAACTTCTACTTATTAAACGAAAAAGAAACATTGATGTTGAGGGATCTTGAGATTTCGCAAATAGCTTGAAGTAGTAGATAGATCTAAAGTCTCTTGAAATAGCTACACAGACAGATAACAGATTTCATCATCAAAATATTTGTTATTGGATTAGGTATGATTTCGCATTTGTACATCACGAATGCCCTCACAATGCCTATGTCATTATTCACTCGAAAAGTGTATTATAATTTTACCCAGAAGTTTGGAATGCATAGAAGGAATCATCTCCGACCACATGAAGTATATATATTCTTGATCAGCATGACAAGCTGAGTCGATTGAGCTTTATATGAAAGATGAGAAATAGGATCTTAGTAAAGTTAAGTTGTGGGTTAAATGCAGGAAAATACGCAGATTAATGTAGAACTCCTTTACCGTACTGCAATCTCTTTTGGACAACCAGACTCTTTTTAGTAGCCTCGTAAGAGAAAGTACATTAACAATAATGGAGCATTTCAGTAAAATAAAAAGCGAACAGTTTTCAACGGAAAGAAGAGTCAATACCAATACCTTTTAACCTTAAGCTTTACGACAGACTCGGGGCTTCGTATCCAAACTTCTTTAGAACTTGACTATTAGGTTTGGCTACCAATATGGATTTAAGTACTACTAAAACACCTTCTGGTGTTGTATAAGAACTTAAAAATACCCAAATGACCTCACTCCAGGAATGATTGAACTTTTTACCCACAACTTTTTATATGACTTATGTAAATAGTGATGTAATTCTTATAAAAGTGATTGGAAATTTTAGTAAATTTGTGGTTATTAAACCCAGTTTAAGTAGCGTCAATGGAAAATCCTACATTCCGATATCATACTGTGGACTTCTTTCTTCTTCTTTAGCTCTCTTTTAATTTTAAAAAGCGATATTTGAAATTTCCTTAAAATAGCTAACCAGCTATCATGCCTACTTTTTGGAAATACTTTAAAAACCCGAATAAGAAGCCGATTAGTCAATTGTTCTATTCAGTGACTTTCCGATCTCAACCAAAATTCTGTTAACTCATTCTCATTTCGTTCCGAAGAGTACGATTTTTTTACTGTGGAACCATTCGGAACACAAACATATTTCTGGATCATGAAATAACCTTATATGAAATTCTTTTACATAAATCCGATCTAGTTACGTCTGATAGGGAAATATCATCACAAATTGATAGTCCTATTATATAAAATACACAAGTAAATATTTCAAACGACATAAGCTAAGGAAGAATTGTAACATCTTTTCCCGCCTGAATCTGATCCCGAATCTAAAATTCTACTCCAATCCGACCCACTTTTTCGGGTCCCTATTCCTTATCTGAACCTCGAACTCACAAATTGACGTCACGTTTTCATTGGTCTTTTTCCAAATAATTTAATTATAATTTCATTTTGTTTCATACAAATATGACTCATATTTTAAGATATCATATTGGGGTTTTCTGTCGCTCTCTTTTTAACGCTCTGTCATCAAAATGCTTCATTAGATTCCAAAGTTCAGTCGAAATGTGTGGTTTTTATGGTTTTATTGATATCATATTACTATATATGGTTATGGTTTGATTGCACAACCAGTGTATCATCCTAATAACCCAGTGTATAATGCATACTATCTCTATTGGGGGGAGGCACACCAAATGCAAACTTTAAAACAATAGTGATGGATCATTGTTTTGGGCGACTTTTACTCTGTTTTGGGTGACACAGAATTCAAATTTTTAGGTGCCGCAATAATCGGCGGCGTTCCAGAAATCTCTAGAGATTTTCGTATAAACGGTTTCATTTCAAACTGCAACTGCTTGCCTTTACATGTGAAGCGTCTCCAAAATGCCAGGCTACTAGATTAGATGACTAAGTGAGAGATTTGAATCTGACTCAGCTGAGCACCAATAATTTCAAACGTACAGTTTTCCTTTCTATAATCTAGTAGGAATTATTCTTACATTTTACATATAAAGTCCTGACAGTTTAGTTCAAAATCATACAAAATAAGAATCTTTGGTGTTTTTGTGAATAAATTGTATAAAACGATTTAAATTGTTAATCGACGGTGTCCCAGAAATCTCTTCCAACCAAATTCCAACCCAAAACGAATTCTCGGTTTCCTAGAAAATTTTTTCGGTTGGTTTCAAACCTCTCGTATTTTGTTAGGAGATTTTGGTAAACCAACCAATACACAAAACAGCCAATACACTAACAAACCAATAGCGACTTCACGAACCCTCGCAATATATCACTGTTTTTGTAGTAGGATCATAATCTTATAGACACACCTTTCGAACTAGACTTTCGAAGAAAACGAAATCTCTTGAAGTTCTGGTACACCGACGGATTTCTCGAGCGATTTGCAAGCCAACCGAAGCCAAAATCTCTAGAGATTTTCAGGACACCCCCGAATATGTTTTGATGATTAATTAGAATTTCAATAATTATTCAAACATTTTACCAAAGACTGGCATACCAAGACAAAGCAAATACAAAATCCAAGCCCACAGTTATAAATGTTTTGATGGTTTTGAGAAAATTCTTTGAATTTAAAATAAAACTTAAATGTGTCATAAAATATTTCGTCAAGCATGTAAAATATTCTACCGATTCATAATAAACATCAAAGCAAATTTTGAATACAAATTTTAAGAAAATCATTTGCGAGAGACGCAACCCAATTGTGGTAGTTAGAACGTAATCTTATACACAGTTTGAGTATTCAGACTAGACTTTGGAATAGGAAAATGAAATCTGTAGAAGTTATGTGGCACCGAGAAACCAACCTGCGTCAAAATCTCTAGAGATTTCAGTTTCTCACGTATGTATATAAATATAAAAAAATGGAAATCTTCCTTATTTTCGTGTTCGGTTCGTGCCAAGACGTGCTTGAGAATCCCTAGTTTGTTCCATGAAAAGATAAGGGCTGGAAACCCAATTTTGTTTTTCCGATTCGCGGTTTTCGAACCTTGGATCGGCCCAAGTTGTAAATGTCACACAGAAAAAAAAATCAAGCCGATCGTGCTTAATAAGAAGCATTTTTGAAGCCAAAAGTACGTTAAGATGTAAAATTCTTGGATTAAAGCAGACAATATAGAAATATAGCATGGATTTTTGAGGTGGAAATTCTTGGTCGGCTTCATATCAAGAATAAATCTTCTTAATAGTAAGCATGAAAAGATTCATTTTCGAGAATAGATCTTCTTGGTTGCAAGCATGAAAAGTTTCGATTTTAAGAATATATCTTCTTGGTTACTAGCATGAAAAGTCTTGATTTAGATTTTGACCTTTTTTTGCACATGCACTTAAATATGTAAAAATGTGTGCAAATACATTCAATTCTTAATCATTTCAATTCTCTTACTCTTATTATTTAAATAGAATTTAGTACTTCTTCAAGCGCGAATGCTTTCAGAAGATTGACAAATTCTTCTTGGTCGTCGTCCATTTCAGGCTATAAATTTTTACGCTATTAATTTTCTACTGTTCACTCTTTCACTCTTTAAATTCAATTGCTGTCTGGCAATTTCGAATCTGCAGCCAACGCTGAGAGCGAGAGCGGGAATTGTTCTCCACGCACTTCCCTCGCCCACAAGCTCAAAATCGAGATCGTTTGTCTTCTCAGAATCGAGCAGATTTCGTGCTAAAAAACTCAAGAAGAAAATATCTAAATTAAAGCTGATTTCTGGCTTGCCAGTTCGTGTTAGATTGAGCTTAGAAGATTTTATTTTAGTTCGAAAAACTGAAAGTATTTCTAGAGGTTTTGGCAGTAGGTGAGATTTTTACATTTAGACTAATTTAAGTGAAACCGAATTAAACTTTATGTTTCGAAACAGCTGTTTCGGATTTCAAAAAATTTCACCAAGTTTTATTCATTCTCATCTCCTAGATAGCTGCTATGTGTCAGATAAACTCGAAATTTACTCTGTTATTTGTTAGTTTATCTATGTAGAAGATGTGAAATCGGCCCTAAGTGTCATAAAATTGTGAAATGTAGTAGTAAAGGAAACTCTTCTAGGTATAGCAATACTGAAATGATAAGCATAATCTTCAACCAAATTACTTCAAAATATATTTCTAAGGAAAAACCAGAAAATGAATAATGGATTTCCGGCACAGTTACACAATTTCTAAGAATTAGTTGAATAAGATACTGAAATTTACAAGAAAAACGCCACGCTCATTATCTCTTATACCGATGACTGTCTCTCGTACAAGCAAATAGTTTTAGTTTTAACTAGTCATTTTTTTTTGTGGTTATCAGTTCTGTTTAAACTTCAATGACATCCAATTTTCTCTTTCGTTACAGTTTTGACTGCCATGATCCGTGTGTTTTTACCGCCCCCAATGTTACCGGCTTACTGGAGCACTACAAGGATCCCTCTTGCGTGATGTTCTTTGAGCCCTGTCTAACCATGCCCTTGCATCGGAGACAAACCTTTTCACTCCAGCAACTGGCCAGAGCCACCATAGTCTCCAATACCAGTTACGATGGCATCAATCAACTGGAATTACCAGGCCGTTTGAAGAGCTACCTCAAGGAATATCATTACAAGCAGAAATTGCGCGTTAAGCCCTGCGATGCAAATACACCAGCGCCCTTCTATGCCAATGTATAGTCCACGGCAAAGGCGGCATCGGATGCGGCTGCTATACCACACTACTATGAGGATGATGTGGACAGCGCCAGTGATGCGGATGAAGATGAGGCTGTTAATATACATGTGTCCTATGTACAGCATGCCGAGGTGGTGGCACAATTGCAACAGGCCACCAGAAGCAGCAGCAGCCGGACTGCACAAAATACTCGTAATCTGTTGGATCGTTTGGCCGCTGCCTTGGGCCGGATGTCTTCAAATCTAAACTGCTATCAGCCCATGACTACAACAGCCACCTCCAACTCCTCCTCCTCCTCAATGGAGCGCAGTAAGCGTGCTGCCTAAAGAAAAATAAAGATTAGAAAACCAAAACAAATACTAGAGACAATCCCAGTGTGCATTGTGTGTAGCCACCAAGAAAAAAAAAACAACAAAATGTTAAGCCTGTCAAAAAACAAAATATTCGTATTTAAATATATAGCTGAAATGTATCATACACCATTTTTTAAACTAAGTATTACCGAATGCTAAAACTCTCCTCTAGGATATAAGAATTCCTTCAGAAAACAAACAACAAAAAAAGAAGTATTTTCTTTGTATTTATTGTAATGTATGGAATCTAAATTATGTGTACATATTGAACAGTTTATATAAACATAAATATGTAGCTATAGTTAGTGTAAACACTTGTCTCATTAGCCAAATTTCAAATTATAATTTCATTTCTATTTATTTATTCGTTTGTACATATTGATTAAACAATTTTAAATATAATAAATACAAATTATGCTAAATTATAAATACTCCTATTTAGGTGGTTGCTGTTATGCTGGTAAAACATACATTCATTAAGCAAAAACAAAATCTATATATATATATATGACATATCCAAAAATGTTGAATGAGTTTGAGTAGAAAACTATATGAGTAATCCATATTTAAACCAAGAGCCAAACAAATAAAGTTGATGGACAAACTAGCAAACTAAAATTTGAATTTGAATTTTTTTTACTTTTTTGGCGGCGCTAGCGATGGGGGTTGTTCGAATTTACAGTGACCAGATACGGAGATATCGATAGCGTGCGCGACGCAATCAAATTTGAGTCAATTGATGACACCGAGTAAATGAAAGATAGTCTGGTATAGTATTTAACACGGTTTCATATATACGTATGTACATATTGTGTGTGGTGTGAAAAGGTTGGCAAAATTTACTTTGAATTTCAAGCGGCGATTGGAGCAGAGTCTGAAGCGCTTAAACGTGCAGACTGAGTGGAACACCACCACAGAAGAAAAGACCCTCACAAACATTGGAAAAGCGAGCAGAGAGCGGCCTTTCGAGTGATCCCTCTGCCCAAAGACCTTTACCACTAAGCACAACCTGGAGCGACACCAACGCACGCATACTGGCGAGCTAGTGCTATATGGAGGAGCACCTGCACACGCATACTGGCAAACGCCCTTCTAAATGTACCTAGTGCCCACAGTCTTAGGCCCTGAGGAGCTCTCTAAAGGCACACCTGCGTACTCACTATGGTGAGCGGCCCTTCCAATGTTCGCAATGCTCGAAGACCTTTTACACAAGAAGCAATCAAAATCAACAACTACGTACTCATTCTCGCAAGAGTCAGAAACACTTCGAGTGTTCCCTCTGCTCGAAGACCTTTCGCAATAAGCGCAACCAGCAGTCACATACTGGACTCATTTCCAGAATGCTCAATATCTTTTGGCCGAAAGAGCATTCTAAATAAACACCTATTTACTCTTACCGGCCAGGGACCCCTCAACTGCTCTCAGTGTTCGAAATCCTTCCTCCAAAAAGACTCTAAAGAGGCATATCCGTACGCATACTGGAGAGCGACCTTTCCAATGTTCTCACTGCTCTAAGGCCTTTTGCCAGCTATACGATCTAAAGATACACTTTATGAGTTCCGAAAATTGTATAAGATTTCAAAAGAAAGTTCTTTCTGTAAAATAATACGAACATTATTTTTTACTTAATGTCAAACGAGAACTTTTATGTTAATATTGTTTCTAAAAAGATTTGGACTTATCTCAGAAATTGCTTTTTACAATAATTAAAAAATTTAAAATACAACATAAAAACTGGTTACCGCTCGAAACCGAAAACAGAAATAAATTTAAAAAGAAATAGAACCTTTTACCGGAACATTCATTTCGGTTCATACCGGTACCGGAACCTTAAATCGTTTCGGTATTAATCCCTGATTTTAGCATGTGTTTTTTCCCTTCCTATTTCTGTTTCTCAAAGATCGGTTCCAGATGTCCAGTTCTAGATCGTATGCGTGTTTTTTTAGATGGCATGAAAAACAGCATGCTAGACACGTGATTTTTGATAAAATATTGAAACGAAAACAATTTATAAAAGTTTTTTTTGAATCAAATTCTGTTATTATTTTTAAATCAGGTTAAATAAATTGTTTATTTATTACTTGCCTCGCTGTGTGCACTGTCTTTGCCTCAGTTGCTGAAGTTTATATTTCTCCTATGAATGCCACTCGTACGATTTTTATTCAGTGGCAATCCCATTCTCTGGACGTTCAAAATAAATAATAAACGCTACAAACTATAATGCATTGGGTGATAATTTGAGTACTTACTAATATTGGCACTTCTTGTATTTTAATATTTGGGTTGCTGGTTGCGATATTTTGGTTGCGTTGGTTCCATACGTGTTATACATTTATTGCGAAAATACATAATTATTAAAAAGCAAACCAGTCCGCTTGGGAGCGCAATCGAGGAGAGAAATTTGAATTTTCAAGCGGTGCGCCTAGAGCTTTGGGCTGCCATTAGTGACTGTGTTATCGATAACACAGTGTTGGAAAGTACTATTTTTGGGATTAGTAGTACCCTTTGCCTATTCTAGGCATTAGTGCTACCGTTCGTTAATTCTTGGTATTAGTGCGACCACCACGATTATTTTTGGTATTAGTGGTACCGTGTCATTATTTTCAGGCTGTCCCCCAACTCATATTTATTTTCTGGCTATCCCCAACTTATTGCCAACGCGCGCGGATGTTTTGTGAATGATAGCTCTGAGTGCATTGTTGACCAAATACACAATCGGTATTATGAGCAATTTAAGCAATGGCAATCCACAGCCACAACAACAACAACAAAATGCTGCCGAAGGAGGCGGAGGAGAGGAAGAGGCTGCTGGTGCGGGCGTGTTGGCCAACATAGAACTGCAACCAGGTGCACTGGCCCCACCTGGTCTGGGGGCGGCCGTGGGTGTGTCCGTAGCACAACAGCGACAACGTCTACTGCTCCAGCAACACCATCATCATCCTCAGCAACAGAACCCCGCTGCCGAGGGCAGTGGCCTGGACAGGGGAAGCTGCCTGCTGCGCTATGCTAGCCAAAATTCGTTGGACGAAAGCTCCCAGAAGCACATACAACGACCCAATGGCAAGGAGCGCGGCACAGTGGGTCAATATAGCAACGAACAGCACACAAACAGATCCTTTGAGGCCATGAACGAGATGCGCAGGTGAGAGCTAATTTTAAGCAGCAACAACAACCCCCCGGGCATAGGTTTATTTTGGTTTCAAAAAACAAAAAAAAAACAAAATTATGAAAATGTCAGACGATCTTTATTTGCGCATTATCTGGCCGATTGTTTGTTTGTCCGTTTTGTCAAAATATTTGCCAAGTGTCAAGAGGCCATCAGTCCCATTAATATTTCTAGTTTTTGAGTTTCTGTTTTGTTGCCATTTTTTTATGTATATTTTTTATTATGATTAGTTTTGGTTTTTGTCATTATTTAGCATTCCGCCTGTGTTTGCCCTTGAACTTGGATGCGCTCGAAACGCACTGATTTCTGTTTCTTCCGCATTTCGCTTTTATTTTTATATGTGTGGGCTAGGCGAGGGGAGGGGGGGAGGGACTGGAAAATTACCCGACTTCGACAGTGGAAACTTTTTGGGCCCAAAATCGTTGACAAACTAGTTTTTTGAACTTTGATTTGTTTACGGCGGCGACACCTTTGTTACATTTCAATTAAGTGTAGCATTTCGGATTCATTTCGGATTTTTAATGCATAATTCAAGACCAAACATATTTAACATGTCTATAGATTGGCCAAGTGTTCTTTCAAGTAAAATCTTAAATTTGGGGATTTAGGTCAATACAATTTTAACTCAATTGGTGCTCCAATTTTTGGCTTTGCCTTTGGGTCTATACAGCCTTGTACACCTTTAATTTATTGCTTATTTAACCTACCCATTTTATCAATGGGATATATTAATATACCCTAATGTGTTTTTTCTGCTTTGTCAGCTTTGCTCCAAGCAAATCGCGTTTTTGGTTTGGTTTTGTTTTTAATTAAATTTAAACGTGCCTCAAGTAATAAATTCTTAACTGAATTTTAAAAGGTTGAGGCCATAATTCAAAAAACCAGGGTTGTTGATCGGCTCAAGGTTAGGCTGTGGCTTCACCCAGCATACTTAGACCATAGGGATTGTGACCTTTTTTGTCCATACTTCTGTTTAAAATATGCTTAAAAGGGGAAAGACTTACAACGAGGCTTCTATACCCATTCGATGGCTTGAATGAAATCAGATTTTTATCACTAAAACTAGTTTTTTGAGCGATTCTTCCTATGTTTTCTATGCAAACGGTCGCCCTTAATGTGGAAGTTTTCTGAGTCTAAACCCAGTAAGCAATATTAGCGTTTTCTGACTCTTTTTATCTTAATGAGCATTCACCGTCATAATGTGAAAAAAAGAGTCTGGAATGAGCGTTTTTTTCTATGAAAACGGTCGCACTTAATGAGGAACATTTCTGAGTCTAAACCCAGCAAGCAATATGTGCGTTTTCTGATTCTTTTCTGACACAGATATAAGTGCCCAAGATGCATATAAAAACCCATAAAGGCCAATATATTTCCAGGTACCAAGCTAAACATCCAACAAAAAATTTGATTACGAAGTGTTTAGTTTAGCATTTTGAGCATTAACCCTCATAATGTGCACAAAAAAAAAAATGGAATGAGGGGTTTTTTCTATGAAAACGGTCACACTTAATGTGGAAGATTTTTGAGTCTAATCTGACTCATTTCTGATGTTGTAAGTGCTTTCAGCCTTCCAATGAAGCAAATAAAAACCTTTCAAAAGACACATAGAAGTTACTTTTCTAGGCACTTAAAGCAAAACATCCAACCACAACAAAATTTTCGATTACCTGCCTACTTCAACTCCGAAAATGCTAAGACATCATTGCTTTTTATGAGCCCGTGCTAAGAGAACACTGAGTATGCTCCGAAAACCCTCAAATTGTTGTGTTTTCCCCAAAAACGCTCTTAAGCTCGGCTCTTTTCAGACACATAATTAGGAGCCCACCAAACTTTGCTTGCTGGGTAATATAAGTGCTGTCACTCGCCCAAAGAAGCATATAAAAACCTCATACAAGACACATAAAAGATACTTTTCTAGGCACTTGAAGCAAAACATCTGAAAATGCTAAGGCATTAGTGCTAAGAGAGCACTGAATGTGCTTTGAAAACCCTCAAATGTATGTGTTTACTTCAAAAACTTGCTTTAGCTCGACTCTTTTCAGACACTTAATTTGAGAAAATGAGATTTCGCTTATATGTTCTTTGATAATAATAATCTTTAGACCGTTACCGAACGGGGGCCTTTTGAAAATGTTTAACCGAAAAGAAAACCACCAAAATAGTTTACGGTTGGCCAATGATTGATTATAATTCAGAGATATTGTGCATATTAAGCAGCTTTGGATACTCAGACAGCAGTTTCGATTAAGTTCAACTCATCTCATCAACTCATCTCACCATTTACAAATCCTATCTATTTAAGCATATGGCTGAATAACGACTTGAGAATTCGAATAAACCTAATAGTCCATTCTATTCTATATATAGGCTGTAACTTCAGCCCAGCTTCAAGGCATGTAACTGTGCTTCATGGTTTTCCTGCACAATATGCACAATATCTCTGTTAATTTTCATTGGTTATTGAATTAAAATCAATCACTGACCTTGAGACGGCTAACAAACACTTTGATTAAAATCAAAAACAGGTCAACAAACTTACATATTTCATTACTGATAAGTTTAAATACGCAAATCGCTTTCCTTCATGTATTGATATATGTGAAGGGAATTTTAATCGGTTCCCTAGGATAACTTTTAACCTTTAAAAAAGGAGCGGGTTAATACCTTTCATTTTAACCTGTTCTTCATACCGCATGATGGATAGCCTGTAAAATATCTGGTTCATTGAGTCGCTGGTAAATGCGCAGAAATTTATGTAAACATTTCGCTCACAAAATTTAAGTTAAACGTAATCGAAAAATGCGCTTGGTCGCTTTTTAATTTCAGCAGGTCAATGATTTCCACCAAAACAGTGGAATACCGTACCGATATTTATATGAAAAAAAAATGCTTTAAACAATTGGAATAGGCTTAAATTTACCAGGGTAAACAGTATTGTTTAAAATTCCTATTAAGTTCACCTTTTCTGACTCTTGTATACCGTGGGCCTACTAAGAATGGGTAAGAAGGATATTATAATATGGAAATATCTATGTAACAGACAGAAGGAAATCTTTCCCGATCTTGTAAAGAATATATATACTCAGCATCAACAGCCAAAATGTAGTTATCGAATTTGGAGCTTAAGCTAAGGCAAATAATTTGCCCAAATTTCGATGAAAATTTTGCAAAATAGCCATGATGGCAGATGTTGTACGACTTAAAACTATAGCTATGGTTCCATTTAAAAATAATTTGCTCAAATATTGCCAAAAAAAGTGCAGTATTTAGTCTTATTTAGCCAAATTTGTATCGAAATTTGTCCAAATTATTTGTCTGTGTGAACTTTGCTTAAGGCATCTTTAGCCTTTAAAAATCGTGAATTCTCATCGAGTTCAATATCTCCATCCTCAGCAACTGCGCTGCTAATGCGCTTGGGATTGTCCGGAACGGATAGTATGTTTTCCCGGTTACTCAGTCATATGTCGTCTGCTTAATCCAAATGTTGCAAAGTTGTTGTTCTTGATCTCCTGATGTCGCTGTTTTTGGGTGCGGACCGCATAGTAGGAAATAAGTCTGCTGCCACCATTATAATTAGGATGGGAGACTAAGCAAATTCTTGCAGGCGGCCACTCAGAACTGCAGAAGGTTACTAAAGCACTCCAGACACTTCACACTGAGTACTGTCGTATAAGGCTCTGACGAGGGAACTGATCTTTACCGAAATAGCTCTCCTTCACTATAAAAGCCATCTGGAAATCCCTTGTCTCATTCGCGCAGGTTTCACTTTTTGAGGACTTTCACTTAGATGCCCTCAGACCTTTTAGAGGTTGGCTCTACAGTTAGAGGTTAGCTCTTCAGTTTCCCAAGTCAGTTATATAGTTTGTCGTCTTGTACTCCGTTTTTGAGTCTCCATTTTCTGCATCATTTTCTGCTACAGCTACGCGATAAACTGTGATTTAGGGGGTTGCAAGCATATTTTGGGTAGCAAGATCGGATTGGAAAGTCCAGTCCAGTCCCAGGAATGAGGCGCATTGAGCAGAATGCATAGAGTATTTCACAGTTCGCCTGTCGAGATTTTAAAATTTCCTTCTAGAGGAGCTTGCTGATTTTCCGCTTACTTTTACTTGTTACTAAAATACTTCTACCTATATTATTCTCCTTTCAGACAAAAACAGCTCTGTGATGTCATCTTGGTGGCCGATGATGTAGAAATTCATGCTCATCGCATGGTCTTGGCCTCTTGTAGTCCATATTTCTATGCCATGTTTACCAGTTTTGAGGAATCGCGACAGTCGCGCATCACGCTGCAAAGTGTGGATGCACGTGCCCTGGAGCTGCTCATAGACTATGTGTATACCTCAACGGTGGAGGTCAATGAGGATAATGTGCAGGTTCTGCTAACGGCGGCCAATTTGCTACAGCTAAACGATGTGAGAGATGCCTGCTGTGATTTTCTACAAACCCAATTGGATTCCAGTAATTGTCTGGGTATACGTGAATTCGCTGATCTGCATGCCTGCGTGGAGTTGCTTAACTATGCCGAGACTTATATTGAGCAGCATTTCAAGTGAGTTTAATTAAACGGGTTTCCCTTAAACTGGTATTCCAAAAATGTTTAATTATCTTATTCTCCGCAGTGAAGTGATTCAGTTTGATGAGTTTCTGAATCTGACACACGAACAAGTCATCAACCTGATAGCCAATGATCGCATTTCGGTGCCCAATGAGGAGCGTGTCTATGAGTGTGTCATTGCCTGGCTGCGTTATGATGTACCACTGCGCGAACAGTTCACCTCATCGCTGATGGAACATGTACGCTTACCCTTCCTATCCAAGGAGTATATTACCCAACGGGTGGATAAAGAAATCTTGCTGGAGGGGAACATCATTTGCAAGAACTTGATTATAGAGGCTTTGACTTATCATCTATTGCCCACGGAGACTAAATCGGCACGCACTGTGCCCAGGAAGCCAGTGGGCATGCCTAAGATACTGTTGGTTATAGGCGGACAGGCACCCAAGGCCATACGCTCGGTGGAGTGGTATGATTTGAGGGAAGAGAAATGGTATCAGGCGGCTGAAATGCCCAATCGTCGCTGCCGTTCAGGACTGAGTGTACTGGGCGACAAGGTGTATGCGGTGGGAGGCTTTAATGGTTCGCTAAGAGTGCGTACCGTGGATGTCTATGATCCGGCCACAGATCATTGGGCCATCTGTAGTAATATGGAGGCCAGACGTTCCACTTTAGGAGTGGCTGTTCTAAATGGTTGCATTTATGCTGTGGGAGGATTTGATGGCACTACTGGACTCTCCAGTGCTGAAATGTATGACCCCAAGACTGAAATCTGGAGATTTATAGCCTCCATGTCCACACGACGCAGCTCGGTGGGTGTGGGAGTGGTGCATGGACTACTCTATGCAGTGGGTGGTTACGATGGCTTCTCCCGCCAGTGTTTATCCTCGGTGGAGCGTTACAGTTCGGAGACTGATACTTGGACTGCGGTGGCTGCTATGTCGTTGAGACGCAGTGGAGCCGGTGTGGGAGTTCTAAATAATATTCTATATGCGGTGGGTGGACATGATGGGCCAAGAGTAAGAAAATCCGTAGAGGCTTATGACTGTGAGACGAATTCTTGGCGCTCGGTGGCCGATATGTCCTTCTGTCGACGCAATGCAGGCGTGGTGGCACACGAGGGTCTACTCTATGTGGTGGGCGGAGATGATGGCACTTCGAATTTAGCCTCGGTGGAGGTTTACTGCCCAGACTCGGATAGTTGGCGTATATTGCCGGCATTGATGACCATTGGACGCAGCTATGCGGGCGTCTGTATGATTGATAAGCCCATGTGAATGGAAGAGCAGGGTGCATTGGCACGGTAAGAGAAATTTTGGTAGAGTCTATTGAATGATTAATAAATGAACCTTTATTACAGCCAAGCCGTTTCGCTGGCCATTGCATTGTTGGATGATGAGAATAGCCAGGCTGAGGGCACTATGGAGGGTGCAGTGGGTGGTGCCATTTATGGTAACATACCTGCTGCTGCAGCTCCAGCACCACCACCCATAGCTCCTCAGCCCAATCATCCACATTATGAAAACATTTATGCGCCAATTGGTCAGCCCAACAATAATAATAATAACATCAACAACATTGCCAATGCCCCTGCCATTGTGGAGGATGCTGCTATACCACCACAACCTCAGCAGCCACAAGCGCCCACTGAAGCCATTAACAATAATCCTACACCTGCACCACCACAACAACAGCAACAACAACCATCACAGCCACCAGCTCAGCCACGTCTGCTGCCCATGAATAACTATAGAAATGATTTATATGATCGTTCTGTCTCCGGAGGAGTGGGACTCTTGAGTTCTAATTCCTCTACTGCTGCTGCCTATGATGTGCCCCGCTCTGTACGTTCTGGTTTGGGTTATCGTCGCAATTTTCGCATTGATATGCAAAATGGTAAGAAATTACTTTCCATATTCAACTAGTTTTCATTACCATAAACTCCTCCCTGCAGGCAATCGCTATGGCAGTGGTTTCCGCTGCACTCCACTCTATGCCAACAATCGTTCGAATTGCCAGCGTCAGCGTAGTTTTGATGACACCGAATCCACAGATGGTTATAATCTGCCATATGCCACCGCCGGAACTATGCGTTATGAAAATATCTACGAACAAATACGTGATGAACCCATCTATAGACCCGTAGGTGCCAATCGTGTACCGCTCTATACACGTCTTGATGTTTTGGGTCATGGCATAGGACGTATTGAAAGACATTTAAGTTCATCGTGTGGTAACATAGATCATTATAATCTGGGTGGACATTATGCTGTACTGGGACACTCACATTTCGGTACCGTGGGACACATACGATTGAATGCGAATGGCACTAATAGTAACACCAGCAGCACCACCACTTGCAATATACCCAACTGTCAGGCTTATGTGGGCAACTCAAGTAATGTGGCAGCACCCGGCCTGGACTATGGCCATGTCAAAGTGCCTGTTAAGAACAGTGCTTCCAGCTTTTTTAGTTGTCTACACGGCGAAAACTCACAGAGCATGACAAATATATACAAAACAGGAGGTGGAGCAGCAGCAGTGGTACATAATTCTCCCTTAACGCCAAATGTATCCATGGAGCGTGCAGCACGCTCGGCTTCAGCGGGACCAGCTACTGTACAAGTTGAGCCCGAGCAGGCGAGTTTAATAATGGAGAGTCCTAATAATGCCAGACCTGCCACAGGTGCCATACCTAAAATAAAAACTGCCAGTAAAGCAGCCAAAGATACACAAGGCTCAACAACTGCCACAAATAAGGCTATTGAAAAGGCAGCTCCCTTGGCCAAAAAAACCACCACCACCACCACTACCACTACACGTTCAAATTCCTCGGGTGATGGCGCCCTAAATCGCATTTCTAAATCCAGTTTGCAATGGCTGCTGGTTAACAAATGGTTACCCCTCTGGATGGGCCAGGGACCTGAGTGCAAGGTAAGCTGAAAACCACAACATATAAACCTTAAAGATGTTTACTAATTTATCTCCTTTAACCAAACAGGTCATTGACTTCAATTTTATGTTCTCCCGTGACTGTGTCAGCTGTGATACTGCCTCCAATCCTTATGGCACACCACGCCTGGGCGGTTTACCACAGGATATGGTGCGTTTTCAAAGCTCTTGCGCGGGTGCCTGTACAGCAGCCAAACCCAATGCCGCCTCTCGACCACTTCACAGCACTTTGAGTCGCCTGCGCTCGGGCACTGTAGAGAAGCGTAATCAAAATTATCGCTATGAAGATCCCTCCTATGAGAATGTACATGTACAGTGGCAAAATGGTTTTGAATTTGGACGTTCTAGGGATCATGATCCCAGCTATCATACACAGCAACAGCAGCAGCAGCGTCCTTTGCTACAGCGTGCACGTTCGGAGAGTCCTACTTTTAGCAATCAGCAGCGACGTTTACAACGACAGGCAGCTCAACAGGCTCAGCAACAACAACAGGCAAACTTTAAAAACTATCAACTAAATGCGGAGAATAACAGTTTTAAGCCCAAACAGTCGGCTGCTGCTGCTGAATTGTCGGATGAACTGGAGGGAGCTGTGGGTGGAGCTAATGTGGAATTGGTTAATGCTGCCGAATTGGAAACAGAGGCAACTTTAAGCGATAACGAGACTGAGTCAAACAATAGCCAAAATAATGCAAATGAACAAAATGATTAAGAAAACAGAGTAGGGGAATTTATATCGTATCGATGAGATTTGAGAACTTTTTGAAATATTCAAAGAAAATGTGCAATTTAATCAGAGAGTAATTTTTATATGCTGATAAGCTATAAGCTGAAAAGAAAGTCGGATGAATAAGTTTAGAAATTAAACCAAAATTTTTTAAGCAGTTCAAATATTTTCAAAAAATTTCATATCGATTCACTTTGGTAAAAATTTAACGATTGAGAATTTGTTTTTTGGAACAGATTTGTCTTGAAATCGCTAAATATTCATAAAATTCAAAATAGGAGCATGGTGATTTGAGAATACAAATTGTTTTAAATAACTTAAATTTTCGAAAATTTACGATTTTAAAAATTTTTTTTTTTAATTTTTCAAAAACTAAAAATTTAATTTTTTAACAATTTTCAGAAATCAAGTTAAAAAATATTTTGCAATATAAAAATTTTTCAAAAATTTAAAAAAAAGTCAAAAAATTTATGTTTAGACGATTGGTATTTGAAATTTTCTAAGGCAATCGATATTATTGTGTATTTCAAAGGAAAATCTTTTAAACCATATTTTAAGACCCAAAAAAGGGTAACCTTAAAATTGAATTAAAAAGTTAAATCTGGGACTAAAACTGAAACGAATTTTATTTCTACCGTATGTTTCGTTTAAGGTAACAGTTAAGAAAAGCAATTGGTCAAAACTGTGATTGATACCGTGACTCATATCCGTTTCGGTTTTAGTCCCTGTTGTAAGATTTTCAATATCGTCCTATAAAGTTGCCATTATTCGTTTCGTTTTAAATCTCTCTTTAAAATACAAAAAAAATATTTAGTTCTCTATAAATCGATACGATATACATCTTCTAAATCCCATTTCATTGCTCTTAGGCAGCGCATAATTTAAAACCACACTTTGATTTCCCCTAATTAGGCCCAGGCGCTGCCTCTCAAAATTAAGATCTCACCAAAAAAAAACAAAACAAAAATACCATAACTACAAACCGCGAATGTACGAGGAGTAACTTAACAAAATTAAGTATAAAATAATTGCTAAATTTAAGAGTTTTTCATCTGGTAGAATTTGATAGCATTGTAATGGGCAAACGATCATAATCGTCTTACTAATTTAGTTAAACATTTTTATGTGTGTGTGTTAGTTCAAACATAAGCGCCATATCAAACACTCTCTACTCTAGATATATATAGAAAATCATGTCCCATACCCTTAACCTATGTATAAGCAATACGCATTTGATATACCACATAAATACATATAATTTAAAATGTTCCAATCGAATTATTGTAGTCGTGTTTTGTTCTAGATTTATGCAAGTATGTAAACATTAATTTGGTGGCACAACACACAATGCCGCCCCACTTCCTTAGAATTTCCAAATTGGCATTTGTTACCACAAACTATCATTTAAGTCAATTACAAAACTTACAGGTATTATTTACATGCATACACACATACAAAACAATTAGGTATTGTAGAAACGTCATACAAAATACTCGAAATATTTAATTATAAGCATACTTACATGTATTGCGTTTAACTAATTCATAATAAAATACTTAGTTCAACGATATATGCATTGGATTTTCAAATAGCTAGAAGA
>JAEIFV010001054.1:0-99719 GCA_018904265.1 Lordiphosa collinella | reverse complement strand
AATCCTGGATTTTCACAAATCAAGTACGCTCGGATCTTTCAATAACGGAATTCTTGTCTTGTTTCAACCCAAACTCGGAAGAGCTTGATTTTAGCTCTATAAAAACTTATTTCAGCAAAACTCGCAATTAATTTTAGCTTGTAATTCGAACCCGGACTAAAGTCGGATTAAATCAAAGAAGTTCCGCTTATGATTGGCTCACGTTCATACTTCGATTGATCTTGAAATCGACTTGGAGCAAGAGTACCATAGATTAAATTAATTAATCGAAAGGATTGCTTCAAAAATTTCAGATTGACTTAAAGGAAGGTTTTCCTGGATTTTTTTAGTTGTGAAAAACAAAATTTAGAAGATAGTTTATGAAAAGCCGAAAAGACGGACTTCAACCTTTTGGGCTTTAGTTCGTGGTTTATTGACGAGTAAAAAAAAAAAAAGATATTTGAAAAATTCTAAATAGCGGCAAAATGACCTCCCGCGGACGGTATGGACCCTCAGTGATGAAGTAAATGAAATATAAATTATTAATTGATACCATTTCATATGCCTGGAACCCTAACTTCAATTAAATTTCGTAAAAAAAAACCAATTTATGGACTTTTAAAAAAAATGGAATTTTTCCTTTTTTGCACTTAGATCTCGTTTAAAACATAATGTTTATTTTTATGCCAATGTTAGGTTCCAGGCGTACAAAAAAGTATATACTTTCAAACATTTTTTGAATAAAAGGAAATCGGGGATCAATAGAAACAAGACCCTGGGGTGAACTGTCCGTTAGATTAGAAAACATGGTTCCGAGAAAAAAGGCCGCGCGCGTTACATGGGTTACGTTTGACACGCTCTAACTCGAGAAATACGCGTCGTATTGAAATATCACTTAGCACAAATATTCTACATATATGTAACTTTCATTTTATGTAAAAAAAAAAGTCAAATTTCAAAGATTGACTTAAGCTCGATATTCGAACTTGATGTTAGCCCCAAATTAGCTTACCAAGAACCCCATGTGACTTTTTTAAACGACCTTTTTGATTTTCACCACTCGGTTCCATCTTTAATAGTCTTTGCCCATTGACTCCAAGTCAGCAGCTGTCTCCTGATACCAGCAATGATATGATTGTAAGGGAATTCCGAGGCGTTATAATGGCAAAGATCGACTTTAAAAATTAAAAATGATTGCCTGTTTTCTCGACTACGAGTGCACTCGCTGTAAAAAAGTAACTGTAGAGTTGTTTTTGTAATGTCAAGAGAGAAGAGAGAGCGAAACAACCGATCAACACTCCGATATTTGCGGTCTGTGCTTGGACAAGCTAAAGTGGCGAGGGCGCGAGTGTTTTTGTCACTGCATGTCCAAAGCACAAATATGCCAGGAGTTGATTAAAAACTGCATACATAGGGCCAGCAGGCCGAATTTTTGGACGAATTTTGACACTGCAGTGCTTGGAGACACTCGGGTGTGAAAAATATCCAGTACTTAAGCAGTGCACTCGTGGAGATCTTTGGTGTGTAACCATTTAGCTTCACTGTATTGGAAAAAGAGATTTTCTTGCTCTCGGTTTCTTTTCATTTTTTCGCTTTGACATTGGAATTCCGCACCAACTTCAAAATCGAGTTAGGATCATTTGATTTGAAAGTTCCGAGCTTGAAATTTGCTCTACGCTTTTCTTTGTGGTGGCGGAGCTGTGCTCTATTCGAGTGTTTTGCTACTCGATCTAGAAGAGTTGGGTATGAAATTGTTGCGACCGGAAGCATCTAGTCTTACAATTTCTTGGTCCCTTAATGGGACCAGCATTCTCACATTTCGTGGCCTCTGGTTACACTCCTGCTCCATCCTGCAGAAATGAGCAAGCAATTTGGTTTCGTTCATAACTTCCGTGTTTTTTAATCGATTTTATTGAAATTTTTAGAATAAATAGCTTTACAAATCGACTAATCATAGAAAATGTTTCCTACTGCCTGTTTCAAAAAATATCCACAACTTCATCCATTTTTAGTTGGAAACTGGCTATAAAAATGGCTCGAACAGCTGAAACAGTAAGTTAAAAGTTGAAACAGGTGCCTATTTTGGTGGCTTTGGCACAATGTTAAAATTGAGTATAAACCTAAAATGGACTGTGTAGAAAAATAAAAGCACAGATGTAGCCTTTTTTGCGAAGTTAAAAGACTTATGAGCAATAAAATGAACTCAGCTTGTTGCCGCTTTAATTCGACTTTTGCAAGGCTTACAAATAATCGGCCATTATTTTGAATTTTCTTAAGAACTTCCCATGTACACTTAACATTTTGCCCCTTTGAAACCGATTGAATACCCAAATCAAATTGCCTGCAGAATTTTGAAACTTTTCTGCCATGGTTAGTGTTGTTATGAGTGTTTTTTTCTCCACACTTAAGTTTAAGTTTCCTTCCTCCCGCTGTTTACTGATGTGGCACTTTATGGGTTTGTGCTCTCCCAGTGGGTGCCATTCGCCTTGGGTTGTGTGCGTAGTAAACATTGGCTTGGTCGTCCACCCTTTTAACCTATTTGTGTAGTTTAAACCTTTTTATTTTTTCCCCCAAATTTCTAGCACCTGGAGAGCATCTTTTACACATAACTTAAACCCATCTACTACGAGCATTTACTTCTTCACCTTCCCCTTCCCCAGTTCATTGCCAATTCACATGCAACAAATGCCAAGCAAGCAACCTGGCAGATACTCTCCATTCATGCCTCAGCTACTTTATATCATTTTAATAATGTAACTGCCAAGGTATCCACTTCTCTGCAGAGCAACAACAAAAGCAGCAACAACAAGTTCGAATAGTTTGCACTCAATTTCAATATTTTACACACCAAAAAAGTGGCAACAAAAAGACCAAGCAGCTGCTGCTGCTGCTGCTGTTGCTGGAGCCAGTTGGCAAGACCACGAATTCCACCAACAACACTTCCATCTCATAGATACGTATGTTTTTATATAGATTGCTTATTATGTATTAGCGTGTGGCCCCTCAGGAGTCAAAGTCTTGGCTCCGGTGGGTAACTAATATGAATAACTAATAAATCACATTGGACGGTGATTTATGTGACAGGTGCGTATTGCGATTTGAAATTGGCCACAGTTTCCATTTCGAATCCACAAATTGGCCAAAATGGTTTGCCATACAAAAATTTCCATAGTTTGACTGCATTTATGTGGTCTAAGAAGTTGTCAAATTAGCCTAAGAGAAAGGTTGGACAAGGGCATAATAGACAATCACCCCCGCCGGGCACGACACCGGTATCTATGCCCCTTCATCTGGACCTGTCCTCTGCCTGCTGCCTCATTATGTAACCTCTCATAATTCTTTCATTAATGAAATTCCCACACGACAATGTCGTTCCCCATCGACGACATTATGTAAATCTTCACACAGCACGCAGTCGTCGTTTTGTTATGTTGTTCTCTCCCCCCACTCCGCTCCTTTCATCCTTGTCAACTAATTTCAGGGTTGCCATTGTCATTATTATGGTGTGTATGTGTGTGTCTGTCATGTTTTTAAGACTGTTTTAATTTTCTTCCTTCGAAATACCCGGCGAATGCTTTTACTTTTCTTCTTTTTTTTTTTTTACTCTTTGCCACGCCGCGTGTTTCTTCAAATGTTGGCCAAAAAGTGGAAACAAAATAATACAAAAAACTTAACTACCTGTTCCCAAAAAACCCACACACACCGCAGAGGTAGCCACAAAAAAACGAGCAACTGTCTCGGACCAAGTAACAGTGGGATTAAGTTTAAAATCATCAATTTAGAAGCTAAATTTTGTATTAGTTAATTGAATTTTTTTATGATGGGGAAATAGAAGAAAATGTTGGAAAATGTTTGAAAATAAAAAAAAAATTCAAAATGGAATTAAGAACTTTTTTAATTTTGTTGCTCTGATCTTGAGTCCACTTACTTATATAAATACAATTCACCTAAGTTCCACACATATACCGATATGACAATTATCGATGTGCCAACTGTCTATCTATCAGAGCTGGGAAAAAAATCGATATTTGATATCGACATTTTTAGGAAAACATCGATTAAAATCGTTTTATAAATTTGTTTGAAATAAAGGTAGGGCATACCTTTCATAATCGAACAAATAGCATAGTAGAGGCTTTATAGAAGGATATAAGTCGGCCTTTAAAGAAACTAACAAACCTGCAGTTTTTAGCCGGCTTGAGGTAATATTTTGCTTTCGCATAGCTTTAAACAGAGACACATAATACCACAAAGGAGGATGTTTTATGAGAGACCAACCTCAATCATCAGCGATCATGCCTAATCTGTACAGCTCAAAACGCCTGCCTTGTCAAAACTGCTTGAGAATTCCAAAGCTGCATGCGCGCAAAACGAAAGACCGCGAAGAAACAGACAGACCCCCTTGTGTGTATGTATGTGTGTCCCCATGGCCTTACCGAATTAGTGTGAGAGTAAATGCTTACCACTGCTACAACGATGACCAAAAAGTACAAACGAAGGTTGTTTGTTGTTATAAAGGAATTTTTTTTGTTTTCGAACAACAACGCCGTGCCTTGCGTTGAAGTATTTTTGTGACTGTTTTTACCAGGGATGAAAACCGGTTCTGAACCGAATCAAACCGGAACCGAACCGCTTATTCCAGCCGTTAAACCTAACCTCAAGCTGAACCTGCGTCCCTTCGAAAATGCTGTACCGAACCGAAAACCACAAGTGTAAACGGTTTGGTTCAGTTCGGTTAGTTTCAGTTCGCTGACGAGTCTCAAGACGTACAAATTTTGGGAATTTTAATCGAATTGCCACGATAAGTCTTTATCGTTGCCGGATTTATGTTGCACACGACCATTTTGAAAGAAGCGATCCCGTACTCCTGCTTTTGTCCACCGACCTCTTAATATGCCTATCATAAGTTAACATTCCTTCTTTGGAAGTTGCTAATCGGTTTGTTTTCGTATATCATTTCCTTTTACGGGACGATATTCTCATTAGTCTGTCGAGCTTTTTCACCTAAATCCAATTTTAGCCAGGAGTACAGCTTTTAAAGTGAAATCACTATGGACAAATTCTGGGAATTCAATTTCGAAATGGTCGAAAAGTCACATATTCACTTTAATAATCACTATCAGGCCTGTTCCCGTTTTCGATTTCGATCAGATCATGCGGAATCGGAATTGGTAGCTGTTCCCGTTTCCGAAAAACGATCAAGTTATTCGGTTTCAAAAGTTTTGCCTAAGAGTCAGTGGATTGAAAAGTAAATGCAAATTTTCTTGGCAACGGTGATTCTTTGCATCTTGCAAGTATTTTTATCTTAACATTTTAAATATTGTAGAGATTTTGAAGTATTCATTGATATATCGAGCCTTCAATTTGATTTAAAATTATTTTTATTAAATTTGTAACTCAGAAATTGCATGCAGACGAAAGAAAAACGATCGAAATGAAACCGAGCTGTTCGCAATTCCGAATCAGCGCATGCGCAGTGTTGATCGAAATTGTTAAGGCAGCCTTATGGCTGAATTAAAGTTCGAAAGCGATTCGAACATTCATTCGAAAAGACAATCGATTTCTATTTCACTCGGAAACGGGAACACCAAAATGAAAACGATTCGGAATTGCGATCGTTTTACTTTTTCATTCCACTCGGAAACGAGAACAGGCCTGTATATTTCAAATATTAAAGCAAAAGTTCAAAAGTTAAACATTTTAAAAAGTTTTTCGGTATGAAATAGCTTTTTCTGACAAACTTTTTAAAATCCGGGCTTAATACCTCTAAAAACATGAACTAATGCTTTAAATGTGTTTGAACCCAACGGACCCAAGTTTATTTTCACATCAAATAGTATGTCCTTCCTAAGTTTATAGTTTTCCAAACTTCTGCAGCTTGAAAAGTCCAAAAAATTACTTTCTGAACAGATTTACGGACATTTCTGAATGTTATCTTCAAAATGGGCTTAAAGGGTTAAGATTCGGTAGAATTAAGGGCGTTCCTAAAACAAAAAAAGTTTTTGACATCATTTTGGATATGTCGCAACTTGGAGAGACTGAAAAAAATAGCTTTCGGAGCAGATTTCAGTGTAAGTTGCGACGATATTCCCAATTAAGGGCTTTAAAAGTGGAGATCGGGTGAAATAAGCGGCGATCCAAGAAATTAATGGAGTTTTTGAAACGTTTTCGGACTGCTTTACCTTCGAAACTTCGGATAAGCTTGAGCACAAACTGGGTCTTTATACTTAAGAAAGGTTTTAAGATTTATATTCGGCGGAAATTAGGGTGATCATAGAAATAAGTTCTCGTCTTTTTTATTTCAAACTAATCGTAATTTCAAAAATCATAAAAATATCGGGTTGTTATACATAAGGATGGGCTTCAAGTGTTGAGATTTGACAGATTTTACAAGATTTTCCTAGATCAAAGAACATAAATTGCCTTGTGAATTCCTTTCCGCGCAATTTTGAGGGAAGAACGGGAACATTTGCGAAAACGGAAACTGGCCTTCTTTAAATTTATATTCAAAACTGAACCAAATAACCGAACCGAAACCGCCTTCAGTTGCCTTCCAAAAACCATGTAATAAACCGAACAGGTGGTTTAAAAACTGTGTGAACAACTGAACCGAACCAGTCCTTATTTCCGATCGGTTTGCATCCCTGGTTCTTACGACCTTTGTACTAAGTAAACCTGTATTTGTGACAATGTAAATCAAATTTATTTTCCTTTTAATACTTGTTATAATGAGATTCTTTTCACATATGACTTGTGTAACTAATAATAATGGAATAAAATTACTTTCCCAGCCATTTGTTGTAATTAGTATATACATATAAGCATATTGACTTTACTTGGCTTTAAAGATGCGAGACTATCCAAGATTATGTTTCCAGTTTTGCTAAACATACGCTCCGACTCCATAGAGGGATGCATAAATAATGCAGAGCTCAATTGTCAATTTCTTTGAATTCCTATCCATTAATCGGAGAATTAAAATAACTTGTTATAAATATCTATCCAGGTTACATTAAGAACATACTTTCCAATATGTTCAGTATGTCAGGCTTAAGGCTTTTCAAAACGCGCTGTACTTTTATAAAGGCATGTTCTCAATTCCATTTTCACTGCAACTTTTCGAAAACGGAATTGATTTTGTTTCTCGCAACACGAAAACGAAAGCGTTTTTCGTTTTAAAAAGTAATGCTTGCTGGCCGGTGAAATGAAAATTAATTGAAAAATTATGCACTCAAACAGTTGGCAAATGTACATTAAGGGGGGGGGAACACACTTTGCGATGAGCAAAAGTAGATGGTTTTTAAAAAAATTGCAGAAAAAAGTATAAGAATTAAATGGTGTTTTTATTAAATAGTTAATGAATGAAAGGAAAATACAAAATTTTTTTGTTATCAATAGGAAAATGATAAATAAAAAAAAAGGTGCCACAGGTGACCATGGTTGCAGCACTTGGGATGATCTGAAAAAAAGAAAATGCGGTTATGTTTAGAACTAATGTATCTCGGGCCCCCCGAAAAAATTGAAAATTTTTTTGACAAAATTTTGAAAACAAAAAATTTTGTGCCTTTTTTTGTAGAGTAGTGTAAAAAAGTACACTTAAAAATAGGTATCCAAAAGTTGGAGGGCCGAACGATAGCGACGACAATTCTGCGTCGTATAGCCCTTCCGGAGCAAAATCGGTCCACTGGTTTCCTGAATCGTGGCCACCAGTTTGAAAACGTGGTTTCGAGATAAACGCGTTTAAGTTTGCAGTTGCTAGGCAAATCGGGTCACTTTGGGTCAAAAGGGCTATATCTTCTAACTATTTCGAATTTTTGAAAATCCTTTTAGGGGGATATTTTTGAATATCCAAGCTACAAAAATATGCAAAAAAAGTCGAAAATTTTTTTCAATTTTTCGCAATGTTTTTAAACTTATTTATGTAATTCGAATTACATTTAAGTCTTTAACTGAATTAAAAAATATGTTTTGTTAAGTGTCTCAAGAAATTTGCAGCGCATGCCAAACCGAGAATTCAGCCTCTCTCGTTTCCGCATGTTTTATTTTCCATCGTTTCGCTTGATTCTCCCGTGCCGATTTCGTTTGGCCCGTGGCTTTCCAAAAGTAAAACGTAAGCAATATCATTCGGAATCGGGAGCAGCATATCCAAACCGAATGTAGCGGAATTGAGAACATGCCTGATAGTTATTAGGAGTATAACTTTATTTTTCTCCAGCTTGTCTTTCATAAATGAAACCAAGATCTTAAGGAAGATTTTGTAGTAGGAATTGCTTTAGGAACCTGATATTAAATCATCTCATTTCAAATGATTGTAAATTAAAAATTGTGGTATTTCTACAGGTCCTTTAAACATTTCCATATTTTTTACACTTTACTTTACAACCTTGCAAAAACCAATATTAGCTAGCCCAAAACAGAATAGTAATCGAATTTGACACATTTTTCTAACTTTAAGCACGAGTTTCAATGGCTTCGCTTCTTCCAGTAGTGGTGGAACTTTTTTATATCCATTTATTGGCCAGCTCTACTAACTATATTTTTGCTATCAAAGAACACGCATAAAATAAAAAAATATATTTTTATTAATTTATGTTTTTAACTTGAAAGTGCCATCTCACCCACTGTGCCTGGGGCCCAGTTGTCTTTTTGATTTGCCGTCGTGTTGCTTTCGTTGTACAACTCCTGGGGCCTCAGAGCCTGGTCTCTGGCTGTTTGGTGGCTGCTTTTAAATACCCTTTACCTTGGCCATATTAATGCGGCTCCCACTGTTACTTGTGCATTGTTGTTGTTGTTGCCGTTGCTGCTGTTGTTGTTGCTGTTGTACTTCACATGTAGTTTGGTTGTCATTTGGCAGCGCCCGCTGTTTAGTGTCCAACATGAGGGCCGTTGGTGTCAGCGACGCTGCTGCAACTGGAGTGCTCTGTTTGAGTCTCGGAGACACTGTGATGCTGCTGCTGCTGCTGCTGCCTTTTGCCTGTGTATTGGTATTCCACATTGACGCTGTTGCTGTTGCCCCGTTGGTAGCCCCAGCGACAGTTGTTGAAATTAAATGCTCACATGTGGGTTTTGTTTTCTTGTCTGAAATGAAAGGTAAATGCTTGCGAATGGCAAAGCCAGGAAGGGGCAAAGAAGGATTGCCCCTAAACTGAAGCAAATGCAACATCAGCAAAACAACAATGCTTAAAGTCTGAGGCGAGTGCCAAAAACATACAAGAGTAAAAAATAAATTTATATTGGCAAAATAAAAAAGGGAAGCTTTGGGAGAGGGATGTATGAAAAATCAATTTTGAGCAGTAGAAATGGAATAAAAGAAGCTAAAGTGATTACAGAATTGTTGGGTTTATTGATTGGGTAAATTGTGGAAAATGTTAGTTTTTATTTGTTTTATACATATTTTATTCAATTTTATCGATTGCATTTTTGAGTGAATAAAAGTTGAGGAAAATAGAAAAATGTTGTGAAGGTAAAATGAAAACTATGTTTGGGTAAAAAAAGGCTTTAGATGGAGTATAGAAAAGGTAGAGGGTAAAAGGCGAAGGAACTTTAATATTAAAATGGAATGCGTGGCAACTAAAGGGTGATCTTTTAAGCGTTTGATTTTTAAAAAATAAAACGAAAGAAAAAAAACCCAGAAAATTTGCAATAGTGAGCGATACAAGAATGCCTGACATTTACTTTTTAAAAATTATTTCATGTAAATGTGGTTCCCGGCTATGCCTCAGGTGGTCCATCCGTTATATCCAATTTTGGCATACTTTTTCCAGCATTTCGGGCGGTATCTCACCAATGTACTCGAGAGTCTGCACGTAGCTCCACAAAAAATAGTCTATTGGGGTCAAATTACTTGATCATTGCGATCATGTGAGATTAATTGCTTTCCAAACTCGCCTCTCAATAAGTTCATGGTTTCGCATGGGGCACCGTCTTGTTGAAACCACATGTCAACCAAGTAGAATTCTTCCATTATGCGCAAATCAAGTGGGTAATCATCACACGGTACTTTCCTCCATTGAATTTAGCGTGGCGATTTTTATTATTTTTTAAAAAGTAAGGTCCAATGATGACGCCGGCGCACAAAAGCAACGAATAGTGAATTTTTCAAAGTGCATTGGCAGCTCTTGAACTGCCTCTGGCTGCTCTTCTAACCAAACACGGCAATTCTGATTAAGTTAAAAATGAGCTTCGTCGCTGAAGACAATTAATCGAGAAAAACATGAACCTTCATTCAACTTTTCAAAGGCCCATTCAGCAAACAAACGACGTTGTGGATGATCATCAGGCTTCAGTTCATGCAACAGCTGTATTTTGTATGGTTTCATACCAAGTTCCTTACGTAAAATCTTCCAGGTGGGCGATTAACCCAAACCCAATTGTTGAAAACGGCGATGAAAAGACCTATCGCGATATTCATTGACATTGTATCATTGACCGATACAGCAGCAATATTCTCCTCTGTACGCACTCTCCGCAGATGGGATGGTGGATTAATGTCCAATAAAGACAAATTTTGGCTATGTTTTTGTTTTTCCAAAATAGCGTCCATAAAATGGACGTAATTTGTGAAACGCATTTCTCACAGATCACTAACTTCGATAATAAAATACAATGATTTGCAAGCCTTGTTCGTTTATTAGTCTATTCATGGTGAAATGGCAAACCTTACCGAGCATTTTTGGCGTTGCCACATGTAACGAAACAGGCGTGAGGTGTCAAAAAAATGTACACTGAAAAACCAAATAGCATAAAATCACCCTTTAGAATGGATGGAAGACTTAATATGAAGAAAGAATGGAAGACTATAGATAATAAAGATGAATATAGGATGGAAGATTTCAGATGAATATAGGATGGAAGATTTCAGATGAATATAGGATGGATGACCTAATTTGAAGAATAGAAGGAGTACTTAAAATAAAGAACGAATGGGAGACCTAATATGAAAAAAGGATGCAAGAAAGGATAAAGAACAGATGGAAGGGGTGGAAGAATTAAGATGGAGAAAAGATGAAAAACTTAAGATAAAATTGAAACGAAAACTTGAGATAACAAAAGGATGGATAACTTACGATGACGAAAGGAAGGGATACTTAATATAAAGAAAGGATGAAAGACTAAAAATAAAAGAAGTCTTGATGATAAAGAAAGAATGGAGGACTTAATATGAAGAAAAGATGGTAGGAAGAAATGATGATTGGAAGGAAAGATGAAAGGAAGAAAAGAAGAAAGAAAGAAAGGAAGGAAGGAAGGAAGAAAGAAAAGAAACAAGCAAGGAAGAAAGGAAGGAAGAAAGAAAGGAAGAAGGGAAGGAAGAAAGGAAGGAAGAAAGAAAGGAAGAAGGGAAGGAAGAAAGCAAGGAAAAAGGGAGGGAAGAAAGGAAGGAAGAACGAAAAAGAAAAAGAATAGAAGGAAAAAATTAAGAAAGAAGGGAAGAAAGGTAGAAAGGAAGAAACGAAGGTGGGAAGAAATGAAGGAAGAAGGAGAAAAAATGGAAGGAAGAAAGGATGAAAGAAAGGATATTAGAAAGAATGGATGGAAAGATGAAAGGAAGAATGGCAGGAAGAATGGAAGGAAGAATGGAAGGAAGAAAGGAAGGAAGAAAGAAACGAAGCAAGAAGAAGCAAGGAAGAAAGAAAGGAAGACAGGAAACAAGAAAGGAAGGAAGAAAGAAAGAATGAAGGGAAGGAAGAAAGCAAGGAAGGAAGGGAGGGAAGAAAGGAAGGAAGACAAAAAGAAAGGAAGAAAAGAAGGAAGAAAGGAAGAAAATAAGGATAAAGGGAAGGAAGAAATGAAAAAAGGAGGGAAGAAAGAAAGGTAGAAAGGAAGAAGCAAAGGAGTAAAGAAATGAAGGAAGAAAGGAGAAAGAATGGAAGGAAGGAAGAAAGGATGAAAGAAAGGATATTAGAAAGGATGGAAGGAAAGATGGAAGGAAGAATGGTAGGAAGAAAAAAAGGAAGAATGGAAGGAAGAATGGAAAGAAGGATGTAAGAAGTATGAAACGAAGGAAGGACGGAAAGTTGGATGTAAGGAAAAATTATTGAAATTGCGAAGAAAGTATGGAGAAATAAACAGATGGAAAGTAAAAGGATTGAAGTATGGCTAGAAGAGTCTAGAAATAAACAGATGGAAAGAAAATGGATTGAAGTATGGCTAGAGAAAGTATGGAAGAATTGGTGATTCAATAGAAGGAAACAAACAACAAGGTGGCAGATAATCAGAAAGAGAAAATGGAACTTAAAGAAAAAATGTGTAAAAAGAAATATAAATCAAATGTTCAAAGACTAAAGAAAATGTTTTTCAAATTCAAATTCTTTTCTGACAGCCCTCGTTCTGGTGAAGTGGCCACTTCTCTTCGGTTGTTCCGCCTGCAAATCAAAATCAACTTTTATGCTGTATGAGTCTCGCCACTCCACCTCCTCCTCCTCTTCCTGCTGGTGCTGCTGCTGCTGCTGCTCCAATCTTCCAATTCAAGGCGAGGCACTTCATTTGCCGCTCAATACACTTGGCTTGGTCTTTGGTCTTGCAGTCATTTTGGTCTTTTGGATTGCAGCAACAGCATTTATGGCTGCATTTACTTTTTAATTTCGTTTGCTGTTTGTTGCACTCCTTTTTCGATTTCAAGTGGAGTCAATTTCTTATGTCATGACAACACAGAGCAAGATACAAAAGCTGCCAGACAGCAGCAGAAGCAGCAGCAGCATCATCATTTCAGTTCCTTCTTCTCATTGTTTTTTGCTGGCTGAGCATCCCGAAGATGTCGCCTCTATGTAGAGTTGTTGTTGTTGTTGTTGTTGGGTGCTTTCAAAATATCTTTACTTATTTTTGGACATACTTGATTGAAGTATTTATGAGATTTCAGGCATTTCTGTAATTTCTGCTTTGAGCTTTAAACAACATGAAGAAGCCGAAGAAGAAGAGTTAAATGTAGGCAACATCATCAACAGCAGCAGCCGCAGCCGCAGCAGCGGACACAAATATATTTACATATGCATGCCCAGCCATGTTTGTGAGATGAAAAGATATGTCTTTACATGTTTTAATTTTCTTGGAAATTGTTGTTCAACTTGAGCCGAGACCCGGCAAGCGTCTCCGTCTCCGTCTCCATCTCCGACTCAAACATTTCTTCTGCTTGGGCTATGCTCCATGTGTGTGTTTGTGTGTGTTTTTTTTAAGTGAAATGTTAAACCTTTTGACAGCGGTAGTTTCTTATTTAATTTATTTTATTTGCGGTATTTACTCGTCGGTTGCTCCTCCACCTCAGTCATCTCGGCGCTCTTGGAATTCAATTTTGGCTTTTTTGTTTAGTTGTCTGCGTATTTTAATGTCATACAATTGACATGGTTAGGCTTAAAGTTCTCCCTTTGAGTCGAGAGTGTTTCAGTTTGCCCTGCTTTGGTTTTTGTGGTCAGTAATTAAAGTTGACAATATGATGAGAATGCAAAAGAGTAGGAGGAGGAGTCAGTGGTAGGCACAGTCTGAATGAAGTTGTTGAATTTTTCAAGTTGTCTGGGGTTAGGAAAAGTGAAAAGAGTACTTCAGCTAGGTTGAATGAATAAAGAGAATTACCGCAGTATTTTGTGTTTGACAGATTCCTGGAAATGTAATAAACTCGCTCGGATTTTTTAAATTTACTTATGTTTTTTCTTTCACAAAATTCTAATATAATTTCGATACTGTTGTCAGAGGTTTTGGCATGAATTGGAAAATATCAAACTCTTTTTATCAACCCAAGTTCCATTTTGATAACTTACATATTTTCTGAGATATTTCTCTAAACCACTTGTAAACATACAAACATTTTTACAACTGAATTTAATCCTGAAATATATCTGTCTCCTTACTAACATTTTCTAAAACAAATTTCAATTTCATACCTGTTTCAAATTGTCTTAAGTTGCATCTGGCTTACTGATTTCAAGTTCATAGCTTAATTTCGTTTATATGATCAGGAATTCCATCATTTGATCATAAACAACCTTCTTATTGATTTCCAATCCCTTAGTTTAATATATTTCTGAGATATTACTCTAAACCTAAAAACTTGAGCCAGTTCTGGGTGGCTCAAGTACGCTTCCGGTTCAATATCTAACTTAATATTGCTGCATTTAGATATACAGCTGTTCCCATTGTCCGAGTGTATTTAAAAAGTAAAACGATAGCAATACCGAAACCTTTTCGTTGTGAAAGGCTTTTGCTAATTTTAGATTTTCTTTGTATAAGGTGCAGATATACTTACTATATGTTGTGTCTTTGGAGATATGTACTCAGAATAAGTCAGGCAGAACCTTTACCACACTTAGGTCTAAGATAATAAATCTAACTCTAATAACTTTACTTAAAGCTAGGTATGAAAAACGCAAAAAGTGCTGTCAAAGCAGAAAATAAAAACACTTTAAAACCGCTCTCAAAAAATTTGACGGTAGCCGTTATACGTTGGGCACGGAGACAAGCAATCAGGGGTGTGGTAGAATTCACACTGGCGACGTAGCGTTGCCACTCTCTATTTAGACCGAAACACTTCTAAACGTGATGAAAAATGGAGAAAAACGAGCTCATTGCGCGTTGTAAGTCAAACAAATGTGCACAGTTCGAAATAAACAAAAATAAATGAATTTTTCAACAACTAACTTGTGTTTTTATTCATCGCAAAAAAACATTCCGAAGGTTTATATGGGTCACCCTGTAAAAGGCTTTACTTTGGAATGAAGCTAGTGTTAAGAGCCGGGTTCGACAAGAAAACATAAATAGTTTAATTGGGGATGGTGAGTGCGGAACCCTTTCGGTCCATTCGTTGCCAAATTTATCAAATTTGTAAGTAATTTTGTGAGGCTGTTTTAAGGGGGTCTTCTCATTGAGCAACTTTTTTTCGACTTTTTTTGCATTTATATAGCTTGGATATTCAAAAATATCCCCCAAAAATTTTCGAAAACTCGAATTAGTTTAGGAGATATAGTCCTTTTAGTGACCCAATGGACCTAAATTCCAAGCAACTGCAAACTTAAAGCGCGTTTATCTCGAAACCACGTTTTCGAACTGGCGGCCATGATATCTCCAGTTCAACTGAACCGATTTTCAGAAACAAAGTGGAATCGACGCAGAATTGTCACCATTCTCGGGTGAACCTCGACCATAATTTTAAAAATTTTATATTTTTTTTTACACTAAACTACAAAAAAAGCCCGAATTAAATTTTTTTTGAATGGCCGCCATTTTGTCAAAAAAAATCCAAAATTAAGTTTGAGGTTCACCCGAGAATCACATCTATACTGATTATAACCCCGTTTTTTTTCATTTCGGACGCTCCGGAGACCCGGAATCGTGGCCGCCGTGACGACACCTTTTTTCACCACCAACTTTGAAGTCTCATTACTTTTGAACAGCCCTCGTATCGAGGCAAAAAATTTTTTATTTACTTTGAACCTTTGTAATACAATAAAAAAAAAAAGTTTTCATATCTTGCGTTTTCAAATAAGAATTTTTTAAAAAGGGTCAAAAAACGGGTTTTGAATGAGAAGACCCCCTTAAGCAAAAATGAATTTGGCGCAAAATTTTGGAAGACTCCAATAATTTTTATGAATAGCTTCAATTTTGCAATGTGCCATCCAAATCGAATCCACATATTTTGTTCAAGCTGTTCTGGTTTTCACTTGCTTATGAAACGCTAGGAAAAAGTTCATAAAATGCCCTTAAAATTAGAAGCGATATTCAACTACTATCAACTATTTTGAGTGATTATTTATTGCATTGTTAGAATTCAGCAGTTGATTAAGGTGAAAGTGTAGTCATCGAAAACAATTAGGAAATGAAACATTCGAATTGCCAATCGTTCGAATACCAGAACAGCTAAATCAAAATCGTTCGATTTTGTTTTCATTTAAAATCGAAGAAATATGTGAAAACCGGAACTGGCCTGATATATTTGTTGCTTGTTCTTTACCAATAGTGACCACGATTTAAACAAAACCAGTTGCCTTGGATCTAAAGCAGTGGTGTCCAAACTCAAAAATCACCAAACGCAACACGCGTGGCTGGCTTTTCAGATTTTGGACACGCTGATCTAAAGCAATGGTTGTTTGGTCAGACTCCGTTACATTGTATCTGTCGGTTTCTTGTGCAATCAGTGGTTCTGCATTTGCAGTTGTCTGCATTCTTTAAGATTATTTATATTTAAATCAGAGAAGGTCAATACCGTGTTTTAACACGGGACGTTGTTTTAACATTACTTGCACGTGTAACAGTTGTCTATTTTTCAAAGGGCTGTCTTAAGTGGTTTTTATTGAAACAAAACAAATGCACGGAACCTATTTCAATGTGACCGTAAGTATTTTTTCCGATACATCGTCTTTAAAAAAATTCGATAATATCCTTTTTCGGCACAAAAATATCATATCGGAAAAATATCGATCAGATATCGACAACCCTACTTCCGAACCAAAAACGACTCAATTTCCCCACGTTTTTAGGTTTATACTTTCCACACAATTCGGTCGTTTTAAGGTCGAAAGCGATTTGTAGAATACATGAGAATAAATTGATTACAAAATCATTTTTATTATACCCTTTCAGAGGGTATTATAAAATTGTCCGGATGTTTGTAACGCATAGAAGGATGCATCTCCGACCACATAAAGTATATATATTCTTGATCAGCATGACGAGCTGAGTTGATTTAGCCCTGTACGTCCGTCCGTATGTCCGTTTGTCTGTTTCTTTGCTATCTCCTCCGTCAGTTTTAAAGCTATCCTCACCAAACTTTTGCACAAAGTCTTTTGGTACAAATTGCATATTAGTCGGAACCGGCCGGATCGGATGACTATAGCATATAGCTGTCATAGGAACGATCGGTCGAAAAACTAGTTGTAGTGAGAAAAACTTGTTTGTTTTCAATGGAAACGCCTCCAAACTTCGTATTTCTTAGTTTACTATGCTTTTCCATGATTCCACCAAATTTGGTCGTAATCGGACATCTATATAGTATAGCTGTCATAGAAAAGTATAGTCTGAAAAGTAGTCTTAGTTAGAAAAACTTTTTGTTTTCAACGGAAATGTCTTCAAAATTGGCATGTATTTGTTTTATATGCTCCCATACGATTCTACAAAGTTTGGTCAAAATCGGATGACTATAGCATATAGCTGCCATAGGAACGATCGGTCGAAAAAAAAGATCTTGTGGGAAAAACTTTTTTGTTTTCAATGGAATCGTCCCTTACGTTGGCATATATTTATTTTATATACTTTTACACAATTCTACAAAGTTTTGTCAAAATCGGATGACTATAGCAAATAGCTGCAGTATGAATGATCGGTCGTAACAGAAGTTCTAGTGAGAAAAACTTGTTTGATTTAATTGGGATCGCCTCCAAATTTCGTAATAAACAGTTTGTTATGCTTTTCCATGATTGTACAAAGTTTGGTCGAAATCGGACATCTATATAGTATAGCTCCCATAGAAAAGTAAGGTCCGAAAAGTAGTCTTATTTAGAAAAACAAAGTGCAAGGGTATACAAAACTTCGGCCGAGCCGAAGTTAACTTTCCCCTATTTTTTTTTTTTTTTAATATTGTGTAAAGGCTTAACCAAGGTTCGAACCAAAACCTTTGTCCAAAACCCTCGATCCTCAAATTACCGAACCTTAACCATTGTTAAATTTTGGTTCGAACCCGCGAACCGGAATACCAAAAAAATTTGTTGGGCTTGCATCCCTGACTAGAACAAAAATTCAAATAAAATTGCGAAAAGACGAAATTTTAAGTCTAAAAAGTTTGAAAATTCGGGAACAGAATCAGGCGTGGTCGGGTGGCTCAGCGGCTAGTGTGCGCGACCGCTGTGCAAGAGGTCGTGGGTTCGATCCCGCCTCGGAACATCTAATGAAAAGTTTTTTCTTTGAATAAACTTTACACCCGGTCACCCCTCTCTGCTGTTGGCGCCAGCTTTGTAGTAATTAACCATGCAAAAGCAGGTGCAGTCACAAGCACGCACTTGTTCAAGGTAACTCCAAGTGCCATCACGAACAAAACATGCGATCTGGTCTCACAGGAGAAATTCTTTGAAGCGAGCGTGCTGGCGCGCTTTTAGCAGATCGAAAAGTCGAGTTTGGTGTGATGTCCAAGACGATTGTGCGCTGAGTAAAATGCCACCAAACTGAAGAGATGATTCAACAGCGAGGGAAAGAGAGAATTGAATATACAAGCCCTCAGGAGCAGCGCCAGTGCCAAGAGACGCGACGAGTTCCACAACAACAAAGTTGGAGTTGGAGTCGTGGAAAGCTGGCCGTAGGACTACTGATTAGGTTATATCCACTATTTTTGTGAAAATAATTCTCGTCGCGGCAGTTCTATTGAGAGGAATGAACAAAATAAAACCCAAAAATTAAAAACAGAACCACCTCCTGTCTGGCCAGGTGCTTTAATTTTCAAGTGTGCTGCTGAACCCGGTTGCTCGGCCATCGCCTCATGTGTATCGGACACAGCACATGGTCCAGGAATTCTCCTTACAAGTGTTCCTGGCCAATTCCACGCATTCTTCGTCTTCCAAATTGCTGGCCAGGTAGACACCTGCAATATATAAGACATAGTTTCACTTGCCCTGGCAGACATTCCCAAAGCACATGATCCAGTATTCTCCTTACATGTTGCTCTGATAGTTTCCAATAAGAATACAAAGTTTTTGTCATTTAATATGCTAGACAGGTAGTCACCTGAAGTGCATTGGGGCATAGTTTCACTTGCCTTGGTAGACATGTGACAATTTTCAGACACTTGCCGGATATTCCTGCGAAATGTAATATATATGTTTAGAAGTAGAACTACTCATTGTGGAAAAGCGGTTTCCTTTCAGCCTTTTTAACTCTACTGTTAACTCTACTTTACAGGATTGACGCTTTCAAGGAAAAATGATTTTCTTTTCCCCGAAAAAACCTTAATTTCCACCTCTTGTATGATGAAACTTACAATAATCAAATCTTCATCTCAAATCACAGTTTGAAAACTTGAGTCATCTATCTTGGTTTCAAATTCTATTTTGAACTGTTTAAACTTTTGATGACGACCAGTAAAACTAACTACACCCACACCCGCCAGTCAGCTAGAAAATTACGAAAAATACTTTGGCCAAAGGAGAGATACATAGATTCCAAACAGAACTTTCTCTCTGCCATTTCTCAAGCTCAAAATGATGAAATGCACAAGTTGGATTATTAATTACAGAAGCGAGAAAGATTGTTTGAGATTTATATGGGCCGCAGGCGAATCGAAATCGAACACCCTTCATACATATCTATGTGACAATGTCAAGTCTTATAAATATTTTGACTCTGCTCAGGTTTGGTATCTTTTGTGTGACAAAAACATCATTCAATGTGTGTGCGCTCGCTCGCAATGATTGATGATGCAACTCCCAGGCAACTTTGTACTCAATTTTCACTGCCCGCTGAGCAGCAGCAGCAGCAGCCAGAGTACACGGGCATCCAACGACTGACTTTCCGGGGCCTGACAAAATGTCACAAATATTCTACAAGCAATTTGTTTAAATATCGCATAAAACGAAGAAAAAAGAGACAGAATAAACAGAATGAACGGACGAGAGGCGTTTGCGTGTGTGCCCAGGCGGAGGCTAAGGCTAAGTCCACCACAAAAGGCGCGCAGCCGTGCGGCAATTAATATGTGAGCAAGATGCAACCATTGCCATTACCATGTGCCTTCAACTTGAACACAAAATAGTTAACTAAAAGCAGAAGGAGACGACGCGGGCAGAGAGTTGGAGCCGGAGCTGTTGGCAACGGCAACAGCTACATGATGTGCAATTACAAGGCGGACTAGCTGCAGCAGCAACAACAACAACAGCAACTGCAACCTAAGTGCAGTCTCTGCCCCGCCTGCATTACCTGAAAGCGAGGCAGCAGCAGCAGCAGCAGGCAAACAGGCGAAGCAAAAAATATTGCATCTTCTCAAGCATTTAATCTTCTTTGCGCCTTTTTTAACCTTTTATTATTATGCCTTCAACGTGCAAACGTTTTGCTACGCTTTTGGCCTCCGTCTCCTTCCGTTTACTCACACGCCAACCCCAAATGCCCAAGTCAGCCAGCATTCAGCCAGCTCCTGCTTTTGTTGTTAATAATTTCTTTTCTCTCGTTTTTGCTACTTTAGAGCTTTTTGCAATTAGAATGCGTGTTAAGTGCAGATAGATGCCAACCATTCTATACCCTTCCTTTTTCTTCTTCTCAATTTCTACACAATCAAATTTAATTAATTTTTCATTCCCTTATTCGAAGGGTTAGAAAAAAAAAAACGGAATAAATGAAAGAAAAACCCACCACCACCCACTGATGAATTGTCTCGCTGTTTTTCCAAAGGATTTCTTAAGCCGCTGATTGGAATGTTTTTTGTGTGTGTGATGAGGATTTTCAATGAGATAGGTCGATGCGGATGATGATGATGATGGGATTGGCCCTGTTTGTGTTACACAGCACAAACAAAAAACTCGCGGTTTATTTCGGCAATTTGGTTAAGTGAAATTTGCATTAATCCTATGCAGATCTGCTTTAGCTATTATTATGGCCACTCAGGCAGAAGGCCATAACAAACGGGCTCTTTAGGGGTGGAAATTAATTGATAAAAGTAGGCAGCATGGCTAACTGGCTAGTGTTTCTATATGGTTCAGTGAAAAGAGGCTTATAAAGGTATAACAGAGTGCAGAATTTGTTCACCTATTTGGTCGACTTCTGCCAAAGTATTTTCGCTTTGGTTCAGAAAACGATTGTACAACAAAAAGAGTTTTCACTCACCTTTAATGCCATCTATGACTACTAATATACCTGACAGCTTCAAAAAGAGCGTAATTTTCCCCATTCACAAAAAGGCTGTCCAAACAGAGGCGAGCAACTATAGGGGCATATCTTTTCTCAATTCGACCATGATGCTGTTTGCATCCGAACTTCTCAAGCGTTTGGGAAATTGGGTGGTGGAACAAAATCTTTTAATTGAAAATCAGTTTGAATTAAGGAAGGATTTCTCAACAGTCGATTCAATCTTCATATTGTCATCGATCGTAACCATCTACCTAAGAGAGGAAAAAGGAACTTAACGTCAGCTTCATGGACTTTAAGGCGGCATTTGACTCAATCAACAGAAGGAGCCTCATTTACAAACTCAGTAATATGGGCCTATCGAAAAAATTCATGAGAAATCTACAGAAAATGTACGAGGAAAAAATAGCAGTAGTACGGAATGGCTCACAGCTAACGGGTGACAACTAAAAATCTGCACAAACTTTGAGAGAGCGCGTCCTTAGCTGAGCTTTACATAAAAGCTTTCGGGATGACATTTCTTTCTCTTTGTTCTCCTGTCAATACGTTTTCATGCCCCCCTGACCAAGTAGTCGAACCATCATGCCGGGCAAGAACGTCTTCGTGATCGCGTTGTAAAATTCTACAAAATGCACGCTGACAAAAGTGCTTACAGTAAACCATTTTACCCAAGAGGGCAAGTCCAAACGCACGATTTATAGTATTTTGCAACGAAAAATAATTAAAAGAGAAGTTGGAAGTGGTCGGAAAGCAAACATTATGACCGGCCGAGTTGTCAGAAAGCTAACGCAACTTTTTTTAACAAGACAACATAAGTCAACGAGATGCTGCCAGAAAATTTAATTGCAGCCAACAACACAACAGTAAAAATAATAAAATTGTTGCCAGACGTAAGCAAAGAGCACCAAGTTACACACCTGAACAAATACAAACTGTCAAATCTCAATGTCGGTGGATGTGCAACCAATATTGTGGCAAACTCTTTGTTTTAGACTATGAAAGTCACTTTGGTCTGAGTATGGAACCCAACAAACCTGCCGCAGTGTCGTCCAATTAAAGGTTTTTTTTTGGAAGTATGAGTTTTGCAGTTTACAAAAACAACTTGAAAGCCAAAGACGAAAATACGGCCCCAAGGTCGTACAGGCCGCCTGCGGAGACATTTACCGGAAGCTACGACGAGTGGCTGATAGTCATAAATAAACTGAAAAATTTTCTTACAAATCCGTTGAGAATTGTGGTTGTGGCGGCATTTTAAAGTTTGTGCAGATTTTTAATTGTCACCCGTTAACAAACTTGTTCAAAAGTAATACAGGCATAAAGCAGGGATGCTTGCTAAAACCGCTGTTATTTTCACTCTATATTAATGCTATTACGGAAGCTTTACCAGCACCAATTTTATTTGGCAGGACTAATATACTCGTATGATATGGTGCTTTAACGAAGCACCCAGAATCCAAAATTTGCAGAACCATCTAAACAACAAAAAAAATAAAAAAATTAAAAAAAAGAAAATTAACTTTGGCCTCGCCGAAGTTTTTTAAACCTTTTGCATCTACTAAAAAAAAAAAACTTTCCAAAACTAACTTTTGGACATTACTTTCTAGGGGATCTATACCATAAAGATGTCTGATTTCGATTAAACTTGGTGAAATCATGGAAAAGCATATATAAAGTAATTACGAAATTTGAGTCGATCCCAATTTAAAACAAAATTTTTCTCACTAGAACTTTTTTTTCGACCGATCATTCATACTGCAGCTATATGCTATAGTCATCCGATTTTGATAAAACTTTGTAGAAATGTGTCCAAAGTATATAAAATAGGTTTATGCCAATAAAAAGGACGTTTTCATTAATAACAAAAAAATTTTCTTCACTCGAACAAGTTTTTCGACCGATCGTTCCCTATGGGAGCTATATGCTATAGTCATCCGATTTCGACCAAACTTTGTAGAATTGTGTAAAAGTATATAAATTAAGTGTAAGCCAATGATAAGGACGTTTTCATTAAAAACAAAAAAGTTTTTCTCACTAGAACTACTTTTTCGACCGATCGTTCCTATGGGAGCTATATGCTATAGTCATCCGATCCAGCCGGTTCCTACAAATGTGCAGAGTACTTGTACCAAAAGACTTCGTGCAAAGTTTGGTGAGGATAGCTTTAAAACTGACGGAGGAGATAGCAAAGAAACAGACAAACAGGCAGACGGACGTACAGGGCTAAATCAACTCAGCTTGTCGTGCTGATCAAGAATATATATACTTTATGTGGTCGGAGATGCTTCCTTCTATGCGTTACAAACATCCGGACAATTTTATAATACATTCTGCAAGGTTATCAAAAAAAACACTAGCAAGTCAAAAGTGTGGTATGTAGGGATGATAGAGGGGTCGTGTAGCTCAAGGCGATACATGGAGTTTGAACGGAGCGGAAAACTGAGTAGGAGATAGAGAGAGTAAATATAAACATCTTGCGAGGTTTTACTATGGCTTCCAATGGAAAATTTACAAAAACAAATTCGTCTACAAACTAAGGAATTCCATTATTGCGTTAAACAGCTCTTGGAAATTAAGTAATGAGCAACAATTAAGATGTAAAGGGTGATTTTCCAGCAGCGCTTTTGATTAAGAAAAAAAAAGAACATAAAAATCAGCAAAATGTATGAAATCTTTATAATCTTTAAGGTTTAAAAATGATTTCATGTAAATGTTGACCACGGCTGCGCCTTAAATGTCTCATACACTGGGTCCAATTTTGGCATACTCTCTCCAACATATCGGCCTATATGTTACGAATAAATTATTCAACCAAAACACAATTTTCCGTTAAAAAATTAAATCTTTATACAACTTTGCCAGCGTCCATTCACCAAAAGTTAGCGGTTGTGGAAGGTCGTGTGGCTTCAATTCTTAAAACTGCTGTATTTATTTCCAAATTCATCCGCAATATTTTCCACGTTGTGGAGTAACAGAAGCTCAATTGCTCCGAACGTTACCGAATCGATAATTCACGGTCATTACAGCACTGGCGAAAACAGCTGAGCTGTCAAGAACAGTGCTGCCAAAAACAAAGTTGCTAAGAAATCACCCTTTATGGAGCAACCGCTCGCTCAGTACTGTGGGGAATTTTTCATATGAAGATGTTGAAAAGTTGATGAGATTTTCATCAAGAAACATGAGGCAGGTGATGGAAAAATCAACAACAAGACTGGTGAATAAATGCTAATAGCAAGCGGAGCCCAATGTCGATGTATGGTCGCCATACTGGCCTCTTTAATAACAAGCCATATAGAGATGGCATCCTAAATGAGTAAGCACTGTGCAATATGCACGAAAAAAACTTCCATTTCTTGGAATTTCTTCCATTCTTGAAATTTGAATGAATTTTTTAATGAATGAACCTTTACCGGCAAAGTATATTTTCCAAGCGCTGAAATACCAACATCAAATTATATCAGAATTAATCCAAGATCCAAAAACTAAATTTAATTCAATCCTTTATGTTAATTTGACTGACGGCAAACTACGGCCAATTTCAACATAATGTTCTGAAATTTATAGAACAATCCCTTTGTATTGAAAATAACATGTAAAGGTGATTTTTTAAGCCTATAGGAAAGTTGTTAAAAAAAAAAAACATAAAAATAAAAAAATGCATAAATCTTTTATTTGAATCGATAGTACGGTCTATATAATTTAATGTTTGAAGATTATTTCATTCAAATGTTGCTCGTGACTGCGCCTCAAATGGTCCATCCTATGTCCAGTTTTTTCATCCTGCCGGCACTAACGAATAAATGCTTCAATATTGTCTCTTTGGTATAGATGAGCTTTCATGGCCCCCACAAAAAATAGTCGAGGGCGTTAAATCGCACGATCTAGGCGGCCAATTGACCGTTCCCGAACGTGAAATAAAATGTGACCGAACTCTGCTCTCAATAAGTCCATTGTTGCGCGTGCTGTGTGGCATGTGGCACCGTCTTGTTGAAACCACATGTCATGCAAGTCAAGCTCTTGCATTTTTGGGCAAAAAAAAGTTGGATATCATCTCTCGGTAGCGCTCACCATTCACAGTTACGTTACGATTCGCATCATCTTTGAAGAAGTACGGTCCAATGATGCCACCAGCCCATAAACCGCACCAAACTGTGACTTTTTCTTGGATGCATTGGTAGCTCTTGCAATCTTCTGCGTGATATTCATCTCCAAAATTCTGCTTATTTACGTACCCATTGAGCCAAAAATGAGCTTCGTCGCTGAACACAATTTTTCGGTAAAAAAGTGGATCTTCGGCAAACTTTCCAAGAGCCCATTCACCAAAAATTTACGTTGCGGTCAGCTGTTCCCCCTGCATCAGACTGTATTTTGAAAGGCTTCACACCTAAATCCCTTCCGCAAATTTTCCACGTTGTTGAGTTACAGAGGCCCAATTGCTGCGAACGGCGACGAATCGATAATTGATGGTCATCATAAACACTGGCCGATACAGCTGCGATATTTTCTTTCTACGTAAGCGTGTTGATGGTTTTGTGCTCACAGCTACTCTAAATGTTTATTCCAAGCATGAAATCAAATAAAAAAATTTTTGAATTTGGGTTTTTACGACCTGTTTTGATTGTAAGTTAAAGTGAATGTTAGCAGGCTCAAGGTCGAGGATTTATTATAATTCAATAATCAACAGAAAATTCAACAGAGAATACATATAAACATGAACAGTAGCTGTGGCTGTGTAGACGGCCGTTTCTGCTGCCACCATGGCTAAGTCTTCGTCAGTACACTTTAAGTTGCCGTCACACCATCAAGCCATTTGCAAATCCTGTTTAAATAACCCAGACAGCGAATAAAGACTTGAGAATTCCAAGTGCACAATTAGCACAAAACTTATACTTGTCTTTAGCTCAGTTTTTTAGAGTAGCTAAAGGTATATGCATTTGCAAAGAAGGTTGTTCAATATACATATCTCTGTTGTTTGTGGCGACTTATTTTAATTACTGAGAACTTTTTCTTATATTTTTACTACCTTTAATAATCAGAAATGAAGCTTCTCCACTAAAGCTTTCACACATACGCGACTCATGTAGCCAACTGTTTTAGCAACAGTTTGCTATTAACACAAGCAGAGCTTTAAAAGCTCACCCATACTTAGGCACTCAAACCTTGAAAGCAAAGCAAGAGTAAACTGTATCTTATAAATACGATTACTGCAGTGCAACATTGCTGGGTCGTAGCGACAGACAGAATGCACGTTATAATTTCACGAAATATTTTCATGAAAAATGCATTAAGTGCAACAACAACAGCAGCAGCAGCAGCAGCAACAACTGTGCTACAGAGATACGCGCACTCGGACAACCTGGGACGAAGCGAAGAAATAAAACAGGCTAAGGCTTTATGGCAAGCAAACACACACACACACACACACTCACTCACGCCACAGCTTCTTTCCTTAATTCTGTCTCTGTCTTTTCGACTGCTGCACTGAATCTCTGATATCCGAAAATGCATGCCAGATTTCTACATGAGCATCATGGCAAATATTAGAGCTATGTTTGCCATGTTCCTGCGGCTAAAGATTTAATGATTTGCACTTTTATGGAAATGCTTTTTTTCCATTTACAAGGCCTTAGAGTCCCTGACCATTTGGTCGGTGTGCATGGCAGCAATTAAAAATATTTAATTATCGTGAAAAAAGTTGTATGAACATGCGCAGCATTTCTCACACAGAGATAGAACGTTGAGGTGTGGGCAATGCTGCATTAGAATCTACCGAAAAATCGGAGGCTGCCAAACATTTCCTGTTTGTTTCTTGGGAAACGAATTTCAAGTCTTGTGAAAGATTTACTTTGAAGACAACCGACAAATTGGCGGCTTAGCGTGTTGTTGGTTTTCTATGAATATTGAATAATTTTATGGAATTTGCAATTAATACCACTTCCTTGGCGCTCTTCTTAAAGCATTTGAGGAGCATTTAAGTGCAATTTGTAATTGTGTCATTGCAGAGTGAACGTTGAATGCTCGGTTTCAATTTAATTAGCCATTAAAACGTGTGTGACGTCACATGCCAGAGCGGCACCAGCGACCACTACGTGACGGCAGTCGTCGTCGTCGTCCGTGGATGCATCTCTCCACCACCAGTGAAGTCCCCAGGCATCTGAGGCATCCCAGTTGTCGTTGTTCTTATCAACTTGTACATATCTTACACTCTCTCATTCACTTGACTTCCACTTTTATTTGTTTTGTTTCTTTGTTTGTTTCGTTAGCTCTATTCATTCACCTGCTTTTTGCCACTTATTTGTTTGTTGATTGGCTTTGAACTAATTAAGTTTTTCATTTTCTCTTTCTCTATTTGCAGATGTAAGTGTTGGCGATTTAAAGGAGATATGTCCCAATTGAAAAGACAGTTTGTATTTGAAAATAAATAGAAGTTAAGCACAATTGAAATGAGCTGGGGACATTAAATTTGCAAGGGTTTAAATGCAAACAAGAGCTCCGAGTGGATTCCGTCCTTATGTAACTCATGTAATCTTTGTTAAAATATTGATCTTGGCAAAAATTTTAAAGGTAATTAACTGGAAGCTACACTAAAAACAAATTCGTTCTAAAATTGGTTGAAATTTGTATATAACAAACACATTTTAAGTTGAACGACACACAAAGTGTTTAAACTTTGAAGTGTTTGCTGTCCAACTATGCTGTTTGTTTTATTATAACTTGACTATAGTTTATCCGGTCTTTACCAATTCTTGGGTCGATCGATAAATAATGTCTATAAGGTACGAAACGTTCAACTACAAAACTGTGAGAGATACTACTTTTTTTCTTATTGAGGTTGAATCTATAATTTTTGGCTCGTTGTAGCAATAGTTTGGTTAAAGATTATTTCGGGCTCGACTTGGGAACAATTTGAGCTCATTTTTGGCAAATTTTTGGTTACTTAATCGAAAATGTAAAACATTCATGAACTGAAGTATGAACAGCTAAACCGATCTTCACGAAAATTGTACAGCAAGCCCGGCGCCAGGGAGGTGGGAACGGGATGATTCTCCCAGGGATCGGACTTCTGAGAGGGGCCCGGAGCCCGAATGGGATATTTCCCAAGTCTGTGAACATGTTCGAAAGCGGTAAATATCGGTTCAAATCTGGTTCTGAGCCATAATTCCGAAATGAAGTAAGCAATGAACTCGAACTGTTTCCGATTCCGAACCCTACTTAATTGGTTCAAAGGCCGATCAAAACCCTATCTCAAAAACAAGAAAGAAAGACGGTCAAGCCCGTCTTTAGCATACTCTGTACCTGTAAAGTGCTGCCCATCACCGTTGCGACCGGTGCTGTCCACAATTGTTTGTTTTCCTTATAACTCGACAACCGTTCTTTCCGATCTTTTCCATTCCTTTGGCGGATCGATAAATAATGCTGATTACTAAATATGTCCAGAAGGAACGAACCTTCTACCTATAAAACTGTAGGAGATATGACGTTTTTTCCAATTTGCGGGGGCGGGAAAATAAACTTAATCTGCCTGCAAGAATAAGAAGCATATGTCCCATACATGTCAAACCTCTATCTCTTAGCATCTCTGAGATCTGTTTGTTTATACGGACAGACAGACAGACAGAAAGACAGACAGACAGACGGACATGGCTAGATCGACTCGGCTGTTGATGCTGATCAAGAATATATATACTAGTCTTAGTAAGAACAACTTTTTTGTTTTTGACAGTACCGTCCTGAAATTTGGTACTTGTGTGTTTTATTTGCTTTTACATAATTCTATAAAAGATTTGTCAAAATCAGATTGCTATAAAGCAGACCCAGGCGGATTTGTCGGAACGTGGTTCCCAAAAGAATGCCTTCTGGCACACTTCTTTTTACTGGGAAGAATGCACTACCAACTTTTGCAGTATGATCGAAGGCATATAATCTGTATGAAAACTGATGCAGTAGGTTAGAAGCGAAGAAGTCTGCACAACATGCAAACGTCCCTTCTAATGGCACGCATGCAGCACTCGTGCTTTTGGAAACCAATATGCGAAATGAGACACAAACAATTGACGACCGTTCGTTTATATACCCTTGCAGAGGGTATTATAAAATTGTCCGGATGTTTGTAACGCATAGAAGGAAGCATCTCCGACCACATAAAGTATATATATTCTTGATCAGCACGAGCTGAGCTGATTTAGCCTTGTCCGTCTGTCCGTCCGTCCATCTGTCTGTTTCTATGCTATCTCCTCCGTCAGTTTTAAAGCTATCCTCACCAAACTTTGCACGAAGTCTTGTGGTACATATACGCTGCACATTTGTCGGAACCGGCTGGATCGGATGACTTTAGCATATAGCTGCCATAGGAACGATCGGTCGAAAAACTAGTCTTAGTGAGAAAAACTTTTTTGTTTTTAATGGAAACGCCTTCAAAGTTCGTATTTCTTAGTTTACTATCCTTTCCCATGATTTCACCAAGATTGGTCGAAATCGGATGACTATAGCATATAGCTGTCATAGGAACGATTAATCGAAAAACTAGTCTTAGTGAGAAAAACTTTTTTGTTTTTAATGGAAATGCCTCCAAAGTACTTATTGTTTAGTTTACTATCCTTTCCCATGATTGCACTAAGTTTGGTCGAAATCGGATGGCTATAGCATATAGCTGCCATAGGATCGATCGGTCGAAAAACTGGTTCTAGTGAGAAAAACTTTTTTGTTTTTAATGAAAACGTCCTAATCATTGGCATTCACTTATTTTCTACACTTTTACACAATTCTACAAAGTTTGGTCGAAATCGGATGACTATAGCATATAGCTGCCATAGGAACGAACGGTCGATAAACAAGTTCTAGTAAGAAAATTTTTTTTGTATATAATGAAAACGTCCTTTTTATTGGCATATTTTTATTTTATATACTTTAACACATTTCTACAAAGTCTTATCAAAATCGGATATCTATAGCATATAGCTGCAGTATGAATGATCGGTCGAAATAGAAGTTCTTGTGAGAAAAACTTTTTAGATTTAAGGGGGGAACACACTTTGCGATGAGCAAAAGTAGATGGTTTTTAAAAAAATTCCAGAAAAAAAGTATAAGAGATTTTTAATTTTTGTTGTTTTTATTAAATAGTTAATGAATGAAAGGAAAATACAAAATTTTTTTTTTTGTCAATATGAGGGCCGTTCAGAAAGTTATCGGCCTCCGAAAAATGATGAATAAAAAAAAGGTGCCCACATGGTGACCATGGTTGCAGCACTTGGGATGATCTGAAAAAAAAAAAAAATGCGGTTATGTTTAGAACTAATGTGGCTATCGTTCGGCCCTCCGAAAAAAAAATTGAAAATTTTTTTGACAAAATGGCGAACATTTGAAAACAAAAATTTTTTTTTGGTCTTTTTTTTTAGTGTAGTGTAAAAAAAGTACACTTAAAACATAGGTATCCAAAAGTTGGAGGGCCGAACGATAGCGACGACAATTCTGCGTCGTATAAGCCCTTCCGGAGCAAAATCGGTCCACTGGTTTCCTCTGAATCGTGGCCACCAGTTTGAAAAACGTGGTTTCGAGATAAACGCGTTTAAAGTTTGCAGTTGCTAGGCAAATCGGGTCACTTTGGGTCATTAAAAGGGCTATATCTTCTAAACTATTTCAAATTTTTGAAAATCCTTTTAGGGGGATATATTTGAATATCCAAGCTACAAAAATATGCAAAAAAAAAAGTCGAAAATTTTTTTTCCGCAAACTGTTTTCCCCCCTTAAATGGGATCCGGCTGGGAACAAGCAAACGAACAAATGCCACGTGAGAGAACAAAAAGACGAAAGCACGCGTCGTGAGAGAGCAAGCCGCCGAGCGGGCTATTTATAGAACTTACGTATTCTCTCTCTCTATGCGTGTGTCTGCTGCAACGCCGGCAGAATTATGAGTTCCTATCCCATGGGATAGGCTTTCGGCATTTTGGGCAATGTTTGCGTTCTTAAACTCGGCCTTTATTATTAACATTCGCTTTCATAAAGCTTTTGCCCAATTTGGTTAAAATCAGTATATGAGAACGAGCAATTGCAAAGATTTATTCAGGACCGATTTGCAGCCTTGAAAGAAACACTTATCTGTAGACAAAATGCATTTAATCCACATTTGGCTGTGTTTTGAAGCTTTGATCTCTACAACTCTCCTTTACAAAAACAAATGGGCGTACCTCTGCTCAAGTATTTTATATTTCCTAGAATCCCTTTCAAATGCATTTTCCGTTTTCCATGGCAACTAATTGCTCTACATTTCTCCTTAAATCAAAGTATCAAGTATGCTTCAAAGCAAGTCAAAGAAATAAATTTAGACTGAATTGCAAACATCTTGTGCTGTTTGCATTTAATTGACTGATGCAGGTGTCATTCGATTTAATGCGCTCCAATTCGCACAGCAATTTAATTAAAGGAATGAATGAGGATTTTTTTTTTTTTTTTTTGCATTTTCATTAAGCACTCTCTGGGGTCATAAAGCCAGTGCTGACAGTTCTATTGTGGGGCCCTGCTGCAAATGCAAATGCGAACACTCTGGGTGTTCCTACACAGCATAAACATAATGCCCATGATTTATTGATTTGGCACAGTGAACAAAAAATAAACAAACTGCAGCTAAAGTGCAGAGTTTGTGTAAACTATTAACAACAACAACAACAATAAAGAGGACGAATAAAGAAGAACACTTAAACATTTATTTTAATAAACAGCAGCAGGAGTAGGCTTTCAGTTGATATATTAGCAACTACACTGCACATGTTTATTATTAGCCATGACTCTCCCTCCCAGTTGAGCTCGCTCTCCTGGCCTGCAATCATAATAAATGTTCATTGAAACCTTTTAAAATCGCGCAAAATGCACCGCGCCTCGCCTCAATGAAGCAGCGCGCACTACAATAATAAATTTTAACCCAGCCACGATCCAGCAGCAGCGGCAGACCCAGACCCAGCGACTTCACATAAACATTAATAAACTTGTTGCAATCCAAAAGATAATTAGCCATAGCCACAGCCACACACATCAATATATATATGTATATATATAGGAGGCCTCTGAATGCAACAGCAATTTGCTATTTAGTATAAAGTTTCATTAAAAACCCACTACGAACCAAAGACCAGAGACCCTCCACTAGTCCCGGAGTGCCTGGCTGTCGATCATAATTTAACATAAAAATGATTTGATTACTATAATTTCTTTTGTGTTTTGGTATCACCTGGTAAGCTCATTTACTACAACGGCAACGCCGCCTATTACTCACACCGGTCGGTCCTCCGCACCGCATGCAGCGTGTGTCGTTTTGTACGAAAAGAAAATAACTGCGGGAAGACAGCGCCCAGAGTGCCATCCCCAGCCTGACGGCCGAAACCCGTTCCCAGTGCGCAGAGCCAGAGCCAGAGCCAGGCCAGGGCAATATAATAACGTTGAGACTTGGCCAAGAAGAAGTATACTTTGGGTACTGTAAAAATATCTTGTTTCATGTGTGCGCTGGACGTTAATAGCAGGCCGGTACCATTGTCCAGGCCATTTGCTGTGCTCCCCTTGCATCTTTGGTGAGCGCCGGGAATGGTTGGTTGGCTGGCCAAGAAAAAAGAAGAAGACGAAGAAGACTGTGAGGCAAGTCAGCCTCGGCTGCATTTCATCATTCATGCACATTATACTTGCTTCAGGAGATGTATGTGTGTGAGTGCAGAATACTCTTCTTTTTGGTGAGGAATGTTTGAGTTATTTATGAATCCTTCTTAGTAAATATGAGAGTCGGTTATAAACCTCAAAATTCTTAAGAAGGTTCGATTTCGGCGTGAACTTACTGTGAATTTTATGTTTCATTCTCTAAAGATCTGACAGAGCATCTTCACTTCGGTCTGTCTGTCCTTTCTCTTTTGACTTGTTCATTTTGAAACATTCCTTGTACATCGTGTCCTGCTGGCCCAGGCACAAGACTTAGAAGCAGATTGAGTTACATTGCTGAGGATTATTATCAACCGTATTATCTGCTTTTCTTCGTCGGCGTCGGCTTTGCGCGAAAAAAGCCAAATAAAAATTCGTTACGCTGCCGCGACCTGCAAGAGTTGTGGTTTGAAGTTTCAGTTTCTCTCTTTTAATTTTTTTTTTTTTTTGTATTTCTTTTGTTTTTAATGATACCCGCCTTTTGGTGCCGGCGTAATTTGTTGCTGAACGCATGCATGTTTCATAAGATCGACGGGGCACAACAATTGTGAAAATTATGAGCTGTCCATTTTTACCATTTTGGCATGAATCCAAAAGCCATTGCGCGGGCCTTTTGTTCCGCCAGCCATAAACCAAAACTGGAGTAGGTGTCATCGTTAAGTTTGATGTGGCACACATAAAACTAGATGCGGATGTATGTACGAGTCTGCACACCAGCTACAGCTACCCCGTTGGGCAGTTTATGACAGAGAAAAACTAATAAAGCCAGGAAGCCCACTGTGTTGTGTGAAGAGCACAAAGTGCATGGGGGAAATGTGATTTAGTTTGAGAGGCGATGCGTTAATATTTTATATTGATTTTTGTTGTAGTTTTTTGCTTTGGCAAAAAAAAAAAAAATACAAACATTTGATTTTATTGCCCAAAGCAAATCTGAAAATGTTGTTTCGTTTGCAGATCAAGTTATTTATTGTTCAGCTTTAAATTTGTATTGTGATTGTAGAGACTTTTCTTTAGTTGAAAGCTGAAAATTCCCCGAGTTGATCCTAACACGGAAACTATCTAATGTGAATTCACTCCCAATCAATCAAATAGACTCAGCATGATTTGTCGTTTACACTTTGATTTGCAAGCTTTCACCGCAACATTTGTGGTTTCTTAAAGAACAGAACATTAGGCAATTTCCAGAAAGCAAAGCAGGCTGCAAAGTTTTACCGTTTGGTTATCCAAAAAATAGAGGTAAGCTTACTTCGACTCGGCCGAAGTTTAGATACCCTTGCAGCTTGTATATATGCTATAGTCATCCGACTTTAACAAAACTTTGTAGAACTGTGTGATGCTAAACAGAAAAGTGTTTCTAACTAAGACTACGTTTGTGACAATAATTTTCTATAGCAGCTGTTAAGAGCTTCAATCTAAAAATAAAAAATTTGGAGCGTTTGCTTGAAAACAAAAACTTTTATACCCTTGCAGAGGGTATTATAAAATTGTGCGGATGTTTGTAACGCATTGAAGAAAGCATCTCCGACCACATAAAGTATATATATTCTTGATCAGCATGACGAGCTGAGTTGATTTAGCCCTGTCCGTCTGTCTGTTTCTATGCTATCTCCTCCGTCAGTTTTAAAGCTATCCTCACCAAACTTTGCACGAAGTCTTCTGGTACAAATACGCTGCACATTTGTCGGAACCGGCCGGATCGGATGACTATAGCATATAGCTGCCATAGGAACGATCGGTCGAAAAACTAGTTTTAGTGAGAAAAACTTTTTTGTTTTTAACGGAAACGCCTCCAAAGTACGTATTTCTTAGTTTACTATCCTTTCCCATGATTTCACTAAGTTTGGTCGAAATCGGATGACTATAGCATATAGCTGCCATAGGAACGATCGGTTGAAAAACTAGTTCTAGTGAGAAAACCTTTTTTGTTTGTAATGAAAACGTCCTTATCATTGGCATACACTTATTTTATATACTTTTACACAATTCTACAAAGTTTGGTCGAAATCGGACGACTATAGCATATAGCTCCCATAGGAACAATCGGGCGAAAACTTGTTCGAGTGAGGAAAACTTTTTTGTTTTTAATGAAAACGTCCTTTTTATTGGCGTACACTTATTGTATATACTTTGGACACATTTCTACAAAGTTTTATCAAAATCGGATGACTATAGCATATAGCTGCAGTATGAATGATCGGTCGAAAAAGAAGTTCTAGTGAGAAAAACTTTTTGTTTTAAATGGGATCGCCTCCAAATTTCGTAATTAACAGTGTGTTATGCTTTTCCAAGATTTCACCAAGTTTGGTCGAAATCAGACATCTATATAGTATAGATCCAATAGAAAAGTAAGGTCCAAAAAGTTGTCTTAGAAAAACTTTTTTGTTTTCAATGGAAGCTGCAAGGGTATACAAAACTTCGGCCGAGCCGAAGTTAACTTTCCCCTATTTTTTCACTAAGAGCCGATTTCTCAACTTCTAGATACCCAGTCAGATTTGACAGCGTGCCAGAAGCACATCCCGTATACAACTTTTGCCACTCAGAAGTATTTGCAAAAACCTGCAATCTTCCTTTCGCTTTTGTATAGGGGCGAAACGCAGCATTCCGACAAATCCACGTTCCGACAAATCCAACTGGGTAGCTGCTATGTGTTAGACAAACTACCAATTTCCCAGTCGGATTTGTCGGAACGTGGTTCCCAAAAGAATGCCTTCTGGCACACTTCTTTTTACTAGGAAGAATGCACTACCAACTTTTGCAGTATGATAGAAGGCATGTAATCTGTATGAAAACTGATGCACGTTCCTTTTGGCAGTAGGTTAGAAGCGAAGAAGTCTGCACAACATGCAAACGCCCCTTCTAATGGCACGCATGCAGCACCCGTGCTATTGGAAAACAATATGCGAAATGAGGCCCGAACGATAGACGACCGTTCCCTTTTTCCCAACATGTTCTTTTTGCCGTATGTTGGAAGGCATAAAATATGCATAGCATGCAAACTTCCCTTCTAATGGCACGCATGCAGCATGGAGCAGAGAGAGCCGAGCGTTTGTACGAAGTTGAACTAACAACAACAACCCATGCAAACGTCGCTTCTAATAGAACAGTTCCTGCTGCGTTTCGCTCCTATACAAAAGCGAAAGGAAGATTGCAGGTTTTTGCACCTACTTCTTGGTGGCAAAAGTTGTACGGGATGTGCTTCTGGCATGCAGTCAAGTCCGACGGGGTTACTCTGCTAAATGTAAAATCGGCCCTAAACCTATTTTTTCGAAACTAATACATACGAAGTATGATGGCGATTCTGTTGATAACAAATAAAGCATTTCTCACTAAAACTAGTCATCCGATCCGGCCAGCTCTGACAAATGTGCAGCGTTTTTGTACTATAAGACTTCGTTCTAATTTCCACTTAGATAGCTTTTAAACTGACGGAGAACTTAGCTCTATCAACTCAGCTCATCATGCTGATCAAGAATATATATAATTTATGTGGTCGGAAATGCTTGCTTCAATGCGTTACAAACATCTGGAAAATTTTAAAATATCCTTTGCAAGTGTATAAAAATTGTGGTTTTTTTTTGCCATCACCCTAATAGACTCAGAGGCTGAAGCTATAGTATTCGGACTTTGATTTTTAATTTTCGTAGAAAAAAAAGCGAAATATGGGCCTATTGGATAGTCACGCCTTACAAAAAGCTAAAAATTCCAACAAAAAACTTGAACTCTGCTACCAAAATTCAAAATTCTAACATTTTTGGACCATTACCATAAAGTTTTCAACATGATAATGCCCCAAAACATACCATTCGAGTGGTATTAAGGTAGATTAAGGATCAAAATGAAACCTTGCTGATTTCTTTTTAAATTGTGAACAGAACCTTAAACTGAATCTCTTCCAAACTCTAAACTTTCGGTTTATACATAGATATTCTAGAAAATAACTACTTCGTGTGTAATTTGTAAAACTTTTAAGCTTTTTTACTAGCTATGTTATTTCGAATTGTTCCACTTTATTTCCTAATAGAGAGGACAAGAAATTTGGGGTTATTTTTACATGTAATGGGTTCGGATGCATGTACAAGTGTCGCAAGGTTTGACTAACAAGCCTTTTGTTAGTTCACTTTGCAAAGAGTATCAAAATAAGATCTACAAGTTTTCAATCAATTTTGTGTGTTTTATTTATTGCAAATAAGAGACCGAGACAAGGAAAGGGGGTGATTGCATGTGGAGATGGGATACAAAAAGTCCGCTGGTTAACTAAACGACCGAATGTATTTAGCAACTTTCAATTATTAGCTAGCAATGCGTTAGTTTCGATTTCTAGCTAGCAACAATTATGCAACTAAACAATGAGTGTGAGTTGAGACCGAAATGCCCGCTTCGAGTTCTGAGTAGCAACTGTCTTCTTTAAGATCAAATTAGGTAGTTAACAATGTGTGCTCCTCGAAATCCAATTAATAACTTATATTCGTGTGGGTAGTCCAAATGCGCTGCTGCCGTTGCCCAAAAATGCAAGCGAGAAAGGGAATCGCGATAGAAAGAGCGCGTTTGCAGTTACAAAGGCTTACAAATAGAGCGAAAGGATGCGATGTGTGACTAAGTATCACCGTGGACAAAATGAAAACCAAAACAATTAAATTTAACTACGTATAGTTGCACCACGAGATTAATTACGAATTTATGTTTATATTGCATTGGCTGTCTTAAATGGTCTTAAATGATTTTTTATACAATAATTTTTTCATCTTCGCTTTGAACAATGCTAGCTGAACGATTTCCCAAGCAGACGGCTCTTTTGTGACCACATGGCTGATCAGTTTTTTAAAGCTATTCCATATATTCATCCAACTTTCATCAAACTTGACCGATTTGTACTAAAGCAGATAATAATAATAAGTGAAAAGAAAAGAAAAAAGAGGCTACAAAGGGTTTTCTCACTAGATTTTCGATCGATAGTTTATAGGGCAGCTATATGCTGTAGTCATCCCGACGGAGGAGATAGCATAAAACCATGGTTCAGAGTTGCTCTTTGCTCGCAGCTCTCGAGAGCTAGCTGTTGCTCATTGCTCTCAGCTCATTGCACTCGGCTCTTGGCTCTGAATTGAGTGTCTTAACGAAGTAAGAAATTTTTAGTTTACATATAACTTAGATTCCTTTTACTAGCTCTAAAACTTGCACGTCCATGTCATCCAGGCTCACTTATTTTTGCCAAGGCCCAAACTTTCATTGAATGCTTTAAAAAATTGAGGCTGAATTTCAGCTTTTGGCTTTCATTTCCGTTCGACCAACTCTCAAACTTAAGGACTTGATGACATGAAAATGTCATTAGAATTTATAGCCGAATCTATTGACCCAAGCTAAACTAGGTCACATGGCAAACTGAATAAAAATAGAAGAAGAAGAAGTTTTAAATCATATTTCCTGAATCCCAATGTTCAGCGACCACGAAGACATACAACAACAACGAGAACAACACGAGCTAAGTAAAGTCAGAAAATAGAAAAGAAAACCACACAAAGCTCTCGAGAGTACGAGTATTGCACCACCAATTGTGGGGTACCCAATGCAGGGGCAAACGTTCCAGGAAACTATAAAAGACAATAGCGGCAATATGCCAGCTCAGGTTTTTGTGGTTTTTATTTGGGTCTCCTTCCAGCAGAAGCCCTAGACGACATCGTTCACTTGGCGTGGGCCTAAGTCAACAACAAAAGAAAAAATCTTTCAAATGCTTTCTTTAGGTATGAAGAAGGTAGCCAGGCGCTTAGCCCGGTAGTCAACAGTGTGTGCTTACGCATTAATATAGTTCCAAGCCCAAACATTATATATATATTTCATATATATATACGATATGGATGTGTGTGAAACTAGTTTATGACAACCCAAGTCAGCTAGCTGCTCTCCCCTTCTGTGTAATGTTCTTTATGTGGAGAGGCGTACCGTAAATATGACGCACAGGCTGCAAGTTGCTGCCGCTGCTGCAGTTGAGCTGGTCAAGTGCAAAGTACAAATGTGGTTGGTGCTCCCATTGTGTGGTGTCGTCTTCCTGCTGCGGCTGTGTCCGGCTCTGCCCTGACACTCACCTGGCCAATTCAATGGCCAATTCTCCACGCAGTCGTCGTCTGCTGCTGCTGCTGCTGCTTTGTGCTTATTTGGATACTTTATGCCACTCGCATATTCTTTTCCTTATTTCCTCTTCTCCACGTTGGCTCCCCGTCTGATAATAAAGATGACAAAATATCTAGAAAAAATCATAAACTTTGTGTGTATGTTTGGAAAAATAATATCTTGCAGATATAAAGTACCATTTATGTCGTGCTTATATCTTCTTTCGCCAAGTCGTGCCATTGCAGTTGTAGCGAAAGAGGGGGGGAGACAGCCTAAAGTCGAAGCTGTGGAGCTGAAGCTCAAGTTGGATGACGGCCATGCGCCATTGTAGAACTGCTGGCTTGCTGTGCCTGGCATTGCTGTACAGTGGGTCAACAATTATAATTGGCTATGGGAATGGGTTAAGAATTTAGTTTAATTAATTTATAAAGTCAAGAATTTATACCATTTCTTACATTGGTTTTTAGAAACGTCAGAAAACTCTAAGAAATGACAGAACACTTAAGTAATAATGCATTGGTTTTTGAACCGAGAGCAAATACGGCACCCATCTGCTAGCAGTTTATGTTGATGATAAAGATTCTAGAAATTTCTTTAAGTACCAGCAGTTGTACTCATCTCTGAATCCGATATCAAATCAGGAATGAAACTGAACTAGGGTTATGAATATCATATCGATGTTTTTGTAAGACGATATACAATATTTCGAGAAGTTCCAGCAAGTTGCCGTCCACGGTATTTTCCGCATTGGCTTCGATGAGCGTTTGCCATTTCTTCACCATTGACCTTCATCCGTCATTGCGGTCCTGCACTTCCTTAGCGATCAGGCGAAACCTGCAGAAAAAACGCTCCGGATCAATGTCCTTCTGCAAATCGGCCAGCGACAACTCGAAAACGCTGCCCTTCAAATAGTCATACGCAATGCGTTAGCCGTGGATCTGTGCCGCGCGGGGTGCGCGTTTAAAACACCTTATCAGCGATTAAAGCTTGCCAATCATACCAATTGCGCGTAAGTTGCGAGTCTTCACCTTCTTTTACGCCGTTCTTTCCGCCTTGGAAAGACCCTTATCGGAGATTGAACTAAAAAAGCAGAAAAGAAGGATGACAGGAAAACTTTGGCCTTAAAGCCTTTGAACCTTTACCAGAATTTCGGAGAAAACTTATTACACCATTGCAAAGGTATTATAATTTTATCCAAAAATCGGCAACGCATTAAAATATCTTTTTCGGACCGCATATACTATATATATATTCTTGTATGGATTGATCTTTGTTTGTCCGTATGTCTGTCTGTTTCTTAAAGCTATTGAGCTGAAATTTGGCAGAGAGTCTCCTTTTACTGCTCGCTGCTAATATATCGGAACCGATCGGATCGACGAGAATCAGTGGAATTCGTGGCAGCTGTATCTTGAAGTTAAATCGTTCCTGTCCACCTTTTTTGCAGCAAAAATTACCCTTTCCGCAAGCCACGCCTGATTTATGTATTGTGTGCGTACATCGTGAAAAACGCATTCAATGAGAGCATTTTGCTAATTAACGATTGTGCTGAAATTGGTGGACAATTTTATGCATCCAGTACTTTTTCATTGCCGATATCTAACAATTTTTTGGAGAATGTGTCAGCGAATTGTCTGTAGTATCGGCGTGAATCTCACAGCGTACGTTGAACGTGAAACAACGGGAAGGGTTTGTCTGATATCACCTAAAAGGAGTAACAGAGAGTTATCTTTTTAATATCTTGGGTAATGGTGGTCCATTTCACTAAACATGTTCACTTGTTCTTTTTTTTCAGGTGAGTCAACTCACTCAAATTGATAAGTTATTCAGTTTTTCTCTTGTTTAATGGTTCAGTTGCTCTGTTGTTCAGTAGTTTAGTGGTTCACTTGCTTATTAACTATCCGTTGGGCATTATGAATATTAGCGACCATTTTAACTAATCTTAATCCTTCGTTGCTGATCTCACTGCGGAATGTTGCCTATTTGTTAGCGGCCGCTAAAATGTTCATGCATTTTTATCCAAAATTTTTTTAATGAAAAAACCTTTTTGACTGCCACAACAGCTTGCTACTAATAGTGAACAATCAGACACGCGAGCAAAAAACAGCTGAACAGTCACCGAACTGAGTGAACAACTCACTGAACAACTCACAGAGCAAAAGAGATTGAACAAGAGCGACTGAACAACTCACTGGGCAAGAAAGACTTAGTAAGAGCAACTGAACAACTCTCACTGAACAACTCACAGAGCAAGAAAGATTGAACAAGAATGACTGAACAACTTACCGAGCAAGAGAGACTGAGTCAGAGCGACTGAACAACGCTCACTAAACAAGACTAAATTAACAAAAATGAACGATTAGAGGGATAATCCCGGCCCTATCTTGTTGGATTAGTTCGTCTGTTCTTCCTGCTCTACTGTAACACACACACACACCAAATTGTTGTACCTACTAATAAAAAACGGTATACTACTGTGGGCAAAAAGTAGTCGGAATTTGTTTATAAATCAAAAAATCTTTATTTATTCTTCCAAATCAATTTCATCGCCTTCAAAGTAATCTCCTCCCGATACAATGCACTTATGCCAACGTTTTTTCCAGTCCTCGATGCATGCCAAAAAGTCACTTTCAGGTATGGCCTTCAGAGCGCGTGCCGATTCACGTTTAATCTCTTCAATCGACTCGAAACGGTGTCCTCGGAGTGGTCTTTTGAGTTTGGAGAATAGCCAGAAGTCACACGGAGCTAAATCAGGCGAATACGCTGCGTTTCAACTTGTCCTGATAGTCAGAAAGCATTATTTCACACACTTCAACGCGGTTCTGTTTTTCAAAGAAATTGAGCGATTTTGGCACCAAACGAGATTTGACTTTTTTCAGGCCCAGGTGGTCTTTCAAAATGGTTTTTACTGTTACTTCTGATATTCCCACAAATTCAGTAAGGTCGCGGACAGTCAATCGACGATTTTGGAGCACCAATTCTTTGCATTTGTTGAAGTGTTGCTCATCAGTTGATGTTGATGGTCGTCCAGATCGGTGATCGTCTTCGACGTATTTTCGGCCTTCCTTAAACCATTTGTACCAGTCAAATGTTGTTGATTTTGGCAGAGCTTGGTCGCCGTAAGCCTTCTGCAACATTCTCAACGTTTCCGCAGCGGTAATTCCATTCAGGAAGCAAAATTTAATCGCACTTCTTTGTTGAATAATTTCAGACATTTCAAAAATCGCCGAAACCACTTTTTGCGTGTCACAAAACCAAGCGTAACTCAAACAATAATGAATATTTTGACATGAAATTTGACATGTAAGTCAGTGACAGTGCTGCCAACTAAAAAAAAAAATATTCGGGTGAAAATATTAGCCCGCGTGATTTAAATCGACAAATTCCGACTACTTTTTGCCCACATTAGTACTGTTAATGTATTTATTCTTTCAGTATTTTACCAACCTTCCACAATCAAAAAACGTGTATGAACAATATCTAAGAAATTTAACCGACGTTCTTATGGCAAACAGTAAAAAATTATGTTGTTGAATGAATATGTTGTTCAATGACAGATGGCGCTACGCCTTCTTTATGTTGCTGAAATAAAAAAAATACTAAAATCGCGATTAAAAAATAGGTACGTGTTGGTAGAAGGGTGAAATTTGTCGAAACAATTCAAAACAATTCTCAAACTATTCTCATGCCAATACCAAATATACATAAAAAATTTGATTAAAATCGGTTGAGCCGTTTCGGAGGAGATCGAAGACAAACAACGTGACACGAGATATATTTTTGCACTCACCTCATCCCACTGTGCGGCCCAATGCTGCAGTGCAGCACTTCTACTTCACATGACGGCGGCGGCCAATTGGCCAAAGCCACGGCCACGTTGTCATCTTGGGGTTTCGAACGTAGCAGACATTGCGTTGAATTGTCTATGGAAGAGAGAGAGAAGTCTTTGTGCCTGGCCAAAAGCCTGGACTAGGCCTGGACCTGGTTGGTCTCTGGGTATATGTATATATGCTTTCATTACGAGCTTAGTTCACGTCACAATCAGTTGTTGGCATCGTTTATGCCGCATTGCCTCACACACACACACACACACATATGAGAAGAACTAGTTGGCTGCTGTGGCAGCTTCTTCAGCAACGTCTTTCAACTTATCGAGGAGGCGCACAATTTGCATGCACCCACTTTCCAGTTCCTTTTGCTCCACGACTATGGCACATTGTGTACGTGCATGTAATTTATGCGTTTAGATAACACTTTGCTAATTTTGAATGGCATAAATTTTTTACATTAGATGGAGCCGTCGAGTCCTGGGCCCGATCGTGCCTGTAATTGTGTGTGCGTGTTTTATTTTGTATTTATTTTTGTTGCCTGCTGCTGCTTATGATGATGTATTGATTGTTCGAGGTGTCAGATTTTTCGCTCTTCGTCTCCAGTTACTTGCCTTTTCTTTCTTTTTGCGTAATTAAAGAAAATATTTGAGATATGCCAAGATAATAGTCGAGGAATGCTGTTGGATTAATTAATTGAAAATGAGAAGAAGGCCTCGTCCATGTCTTCGTCTTCGTCTGCGTCGGCCTCGTCGTCGTCGTCGTTGGCTTATATGGGCTGGCTCTTGGCCATGTCGCCCGTTTGCTTATCAGTGGCAGCATTGGACTTGGCTTTTTATGGACTGGTACTGGGTGATTAATAAGGATTTTCAAGTCGTTAGTCCGGCTACGAGAATGCAGGCAAATTACCGATTTCCACAATGTCGCTCAAGTGGCTTAACTTTAACTTTGACAAAGGCAAAAAAAAAATATACGAAAAGAAAAACAAGAAAAAAAGAAAAAAGTTGATGCTTGAATAATGATGTGATAACCGTAGGCATAAACTGGCCAATGTCCCAACTCGCGCGCGTCACAGCTGCAGCTGCTCCTCCTCCTGCTGCTGCTTAAAGTTTTCAAATTATTCCTAGTAGGAGAGAGTATGGCTTTCCCCTGGTCCTGGTACGAGTAGCCTGGGATTAGTCTTGGGAAATGGAGCTTGGGGCCTGGCATTAGACTGGGAGAATTAAATTGGAATTAAATTTGTGCTTAAAGCGCGTCAGAGCGAACTGATACTTAAGGGGGTGGTTGGCAGAGACTAGGGGAAAAAGGCAATTGAAATTACACTTGCCATTTGCGGGTGCGAGTAAAATTTAAAATGTGAATTTAGCTTAATAAAAGAAATTAAATGATTTAATCTCAGAGATTTGCAAGTAACTTAAAAATATATCAAGGAACGTCTTTGCTTCGATTTTTGAGTCTATTTTCGTGTTAAGTATTAAATTTAAAATTTTTCTTGGTACACTTAGACAAAAATAACCAAGAACTTTGTACTTGAATTAAGTTCAAGTGGTATTAAGTGTAAGGTAACTTTGAAAATACTTGATTCAAGTACAAAATTCTTATATCAAGTACGATTTTGTCTATCCTTAAAGACTTGATTTAAGATTGTTCGGGTTATATTCAGACCTGTACCGAATTTCCGTTTGTATAACGTTGGTTTTTCGTGTTAAAAGTTCACAATTTGATATGAAAAGTAAGAATGCCTGTGGTTACTAGATCAGGTCGTCTGTTTTTGACGAATTGAATCCACTTGGCATTGATCGGTTTCAACTTTCCGATTTTTTGAAACCTGATCTAGTAACCGTTGATATGCTTGTCACCTTCCATCTAACATTGTTAAGATTAAATTCTACATGCAAACGTTTACACGAAAACCGACTCGGAATTTGAAACAGGGCCGATTAAGTACGTTTAGAATTAATTATAAATCTTTTTGATCATACTTTTAAATTTTAATGGGCTTAAATGAAGTACGATTAACTCTTAAAATAAGTACAAATTATTATTCTATCTTAAGACCCAGTAATTTCTAATGTCAATCCAAAAACATTCTATAAACAAAATAAAAGATCTTTAAACAAGTACAAAATGTTCTTGGCTTAAGGGGCACACCTAGTGTAATGGCCTAAAAAAGGTGACTTTTGGGAATTTTTATTAAAAAAAATACTTTATCAATTATTTCAAAATTTTAAGAATATATTTATACATGTTTCAAGAATATACAGTGAAATTTTTGAAGAAAAAAATTAAATATTTTTAAGTTATAGTCGATCTCCAACGGCGCGAAAAAAAAGGTCCTTCACTGCTGCAGTGATTCCGGCCTTCTCCGTGGATGAAATCTAAAAAAAAATTCTCGTTAAACTAGATAATATTGTCTGTACAATGACCTACGATAAAAAAAATCAAAAATTGACAATAGGGTTTTAGCGTTTGGCGGCGTTTTAAAAATAGTCGAATTTTACCCAAAATTTTGGTCGTTTTTGGCCTGCCAAAATTCGATTTTTTTGATCAGATCAAAAATCGATAGGACGTTGTACGGAGAACTATATATAGAACATGTAAAAAAATTCGATAGTGATCGGATCATTTGTTTTTGAGTAATCACTGCAGCAAATTCGGAAAATGCTGTTTCGAGAAAAACGCGTTTAAAGATAGCTAATGAGACTCTCTAGCTGCCGAGCGGCTGCTCTTTAAATTGCTATAACTCAAAAACTATTTGAGATATCGATTTGAAATTTTAATATGTTATTTTTAAAGGTGTAATCTACCGAAATATGAAAAAAAATCGATTTTTTTTGAAATTTCACACTAGGTGTGCCCCTTAAGCCCATAAAAATCTTCTTAAAACGAAGGCTTGAAGGCCAAAGAAGGCTTGAAATATCCAAGGGCCTTGAATTAACGAAAGACCAAGGTGGAATTTTTGTAGCTCAGAAATCTACCATCACTCCATTAGAAAACTTGTACAACCAGTTGGAATTTTCTGTCCACTTCTTGAAGCTAGCTATATACATAAGTATATTTTCTACTCAATTTAAGATATGTAGAAACGGAGCATTGATTCTAAAAAAACCTTTACAAAACAATTTTATCGTACACAATATCAAACGAAGAATAAAGACCCAAGCGCAGCTATTTTCTGTAGAAGTCCACTATTTCCCAGACCACCGCAAAACACAGCCGTGCCAAGAGCGCACCATCAAATAGAACCTTTACATCGGTACTAGGACGGAACCTCCGAAATTTTCAGAAGAATAAAGGAAGACTGGGAAAAAGATTACGCCAACTTCGAGGCAGATGGACCCAGCGGTTATGCAGACTCAGGGTATTATAAAATTGTCCGGATGTTTGTAACGCATAGAAGGAAGCATCTCCGACCACATAAAGTTTATATATTCTTGATCAGCATGACGAGCTGAGATGATTTAGCTCTGTCCGTCTGTTTCTATGCTATCTCCTCCGTCAGCTTTAAAGCTATCCTCACCAAACTTTGCACGAAGTCTTTTGGTATAAATACGCTGTACATTTGTCGGAACCGGCCGGATCCGATGACTATAGCATATAGCTGTCATAGGAACGATCGGTCGAAAAACTAGTCTTAGTGAGAAAAACTTTTTTGTTTTTAATGGAAACTCCTCCAGAGTACGTATATCTTAGTTTACTATCCTTTCCCATGATTTCACTACGTTTGGTCGAATTCGGATGACTATAGCATATAGCTGCCATAGGAACGATCGGTCGAAAAACTAGTTCTAGTGAGAAAAACTTTTATGTTTTAAATGAAAACGTTCTTATTATTGGCATACACTTATTTTATATACTTTTACACAATTCTACAAAGTTTTGTCAAAGTCGGATGACTATAGCATATAACTGCAGTATGAATGAACTGTCGAAAAAGAAGATTTAGTGAGAAAACCTTTTTTGTTTTAAATGGAATCGCCTCCAAATTTCTTAATTGTTAGTTTGTTATGCTTTTCTATGATTCCTCCAAATTTGGTCAAAAATGGGCATCTAAATTTATATAGAACAGCTTCCTTAGTAAAGTAAGGTCCGAAAAGTAGTCTTAGTTAGAAAAACTTTTTTGTTTTCAATGGAGGCTGCAAGGGTATACAAAACTTCGGCAGAACCAAAGTTAACTTTCCCCAATTTTTTCTGTGTGTTACGAAGTCTTCCTGAGTGAAAGCAAACTTTTAGCAGAGTGACCGTAGAACAACTTGTTCTGAGTAAGACTGTGCTAAAACAAATAGATCGGACCACAAGAATGAATTTTCTAAAGAAATGGGATTTTTTTTTTAAATCCAAATAATTTGCGTGGTTTTTCTTAGGCCTAAAACTGTCTACATATATCACACTTTACAGCTTGTCTCCTAAAACATTTCCCAAAAACTACTTCCAACTCCTAGAAGAAAAAAACACAACAACGACAACACAAGAAACATTTTCCCATGCATCTCCATCAAAACTACTCACACAAGATGAAATTACTCACAAAAAGAAGACGAAGGAAAAAAAAATAACGTTGAAGTGTTGTCGTTGGCGTCAACATCTCTGTACAAGAGACACTGCCCAAACTTCATTTCTGTTGCTGCTGTTGTTGTTGTTAGCTGAAAGTGTTTTTCCCCATTTTTGGCATGCCTCAACATAGAGCACTTTGGTCGGTCGGCTGCCTTCTAACAAATTTAAATTGTTTTCAACTTAATTTTGGGCCCAGTTTGCGTGTGCGCATCTTCATTATACGACAAGGAGCTGTGCCGCCTGGACACCGACCATAAACAAATGAAATGAGCCCCGCCACACATTTTAACTAAGCGTGCTACGCACTCCTCGGCAACTTCATCATTTTCCACGCATGATTCGGCATAAAATTTTCTTCACACCATTTAATTTTGTGAGAAGGAGGAGGAGGAGGAGTGTTTTCGTATTGTCAACGCAGGCAGCAAATTGTGTGAATCTGTATGTGGCATGACTCTCTGGTATTAATGGCAAATGACACACGAAAAAGAGAGTGGGGAGTCATCTGTATTTCTTCTACGACTCGCTGAGGTCGCCGCGCTAATTAAGTGCAGCAGAACATGAGTTTTTATAACTCAAATTTATGTTAGTTTTTATGGCCTTCTGGTGCTCTCCTGTGGGTATCAATCAGCTTGGCAATATATTTGATATGTAATTAAGAAGAACGTGGTGAGATAACTGTTTCGTTTGATTTCCTCTTCTAGTTGGTGGTTTGGTGGTATGTCTGCGGGTCGGCTCACTTCTAAAGTTCTTATTTTAGTTGTAATGAAATTTTGATTGAGTTTTACGGCTACAGCTAGTCGCATATGATTAGTAAAGAATGCAATGCTTTGAGACGATGGGAAACTTAGAAAGAAAGCTTTGCCGTGCAGTTATGATTATGTCTCTACATAAATGTTGGAATTGATTATTGTTGTGATTTTTTTTATTGGTTTTTTTAATTAGCGCTACACTTTCTAGGCCATCCCAGCTGCTGTGGCCCCCCGCTGTGACTATGACAGCTCTTTGCGTTGGTCTGTCAAACATTTTTGAGATTACCTTTATTTGTGGTCAGTAAAAATTATGTTATTCTATTAGCATAGCTAGATGAAAACTTTCGGAATATTTTGAATTTTTGTTATCAAGTCTGGCGAATTACATGTTGGCGCCCAACGTGAGGGATCAATGGCTTATTTATAACCAAGGTAGGACCAAATTGCTTTACAAATTCTAGAAACGATTCGAACTTATAAATTTGACGTCAAAGTGAAGCTTTTTAAAGAAGCCTCACTTCTCTCGCATTTTACGCATTTCAAACATTTGGCGCCCAACGTGGGATTAAAGGATTCCACAAGCTGTATTTGTTTATAAACTGGCGCCCAAAGTGAAACTTTTTAAAGAAGCCTCACTTCTCTCGTATTTTCCGCATTTCAAGCGTCTTCCTCAAGTACAAACTGTCTCTTGTCCATCTCGGGGGCGACAATTAAGTGATTCATTAAAAATGACAGAGCATGAATTGAATTGAGAGTTCAGTTGAGTTGAGCTCCGGCTTTGCTGTTGCTGTTGCTGTTGTAGCTGTGTAGTTAGAACCCAAATAGTGGTGGTTGCCATAAAGGAAGCCGTCGTCATCTCTCAACTGTCAGAGGGTGATATAAAAAGAAAGTAGTTGCCGACTGTTGACTACCGTCGACAAACGTACGTGCACAAGTATTTGAAAAACTCATTTAAATCGGACGGACAGACATCGACCCCGAGCCGCGTGCGCCACTTGAGAGGGTGAGGCGGCTGCTAAGGACACTAAAAACTACCAAATGATGGCATGCAAACGACAAACAACGAAGCTGACGCTGACATTTGATGCCAAATTTTCAAGTGGAACGATGGCGACCAGCAGCAGCAGCCGCCAAACACTTGAGGAATTGCCGCCGTTTGCCGTTGCCATCGTTTAAAAGATGATGGCATGAGATACTCGGAGTCGGAGCCCTGTCCACGTACCGAGAGAGTCGTAAATATGAAGCACAAACAAAGCAAAAGGCAGTCAGTCAGTCAGGCTGGCTGGCTGGCTGGATGGCAGGCAAGGAAGGAGGCTGAGGTCGTCGTCGCATTAGTATACGGAAGCCCCAAAAAAAAAAAAAAAAACAATCTCAACAGTTCGGCCGGCAGACAGACAGACGATGACAGGAGGAGCGAGCGTATGGGAGGAAGAGATCAGGCGGCAGATACCAGAAGCCGGCCATAAACTGGCGACTATGAAGATATATTAGGCAAATAGATGGATGGATGTATGAGAAAACTTCTCTTCTTTTGTGGGCTGAAAGAAACAATTTTCGACAACGTTTTGGCAAATGCGAATAGAGTTTGACGGGAGGCCACCATTGCCGACGCGATGTCCACGAGAAAATAATCATAAAAGGGAAATATATTGCGAATGCAGGGTGAAGTTTTTTATACACTTTTCAATTGAGAGAAAAATTAAGCTAAATTTAGTTGCAGTTATAAATTAAAGCAGACGGAAGTCCCTTGCTACTGGACACCCAACTCAATTTTGAGAGAATCCAATTTATTCCTAGATTTTAAAATAGTTCAAGTCCGGTCCTTTTTTAGAGGTGGATAGTCGGGAAAACACGTGTCTAATTATTTTAGAATATTTCTGAAGGTTAGGCTGTCATATCTTATAGATTAATCGATATATCAATGTTTCTTTTAGACGAAAATGCAAGATTTCGAAATGATATTTCTTTCTTTTTATCGTCTTACTTGATGAATTTCAAAGCAGTTTAAAAGGTTCTGTCTCGTTTCATCGATTCGGATAAAGTATAGTATAAAACAGCGGTGGGCAAGGCCTTGCTCCCATTGCTGGTGAGAGTTATTTTACGGCAACTGGCGCCACGCAGACGCATTAAAAATTGCCTCGCTTCTTGCGCACACAGGGAGACAAATGTAACTGCCTCCCTTCGAAGCGAAAACAACAACATATCTACTGCGTATCGGGGCACTGCGCCAGTCGTGTGCGCGGCAGAAACAACTGCAAAAACAAATATATAGAGTGTGTGTCTGGTGTCGGTAATAGAGGATGCTTTTTCTGTTGTTGTTGTTGTTGTGGGACTACTCCCAAAATCAAATTTCGTGCCCACCGCTGGTACAAAATATAAATTTCTATAAATTTGAAAATTTCAAAATCGGATGAAACAACGTTTCCCCTCTTCCCAAATTTTTCGGGCAATCAAAATGACGGTTTTTTTTTTGTATAATCATTGATGTCGGTATTTGGTCAAGTCATAGTTTTCTGTGTCGAGCGGTTTGGCCTGTGAGTTGATATCAGCCGGGTAGATAATTAGTATAAGGGAAAGAGCAAGCCAAGCTGCTTTCCAATTTCTTGGATCAAAGAAATCGGAAGATCTTAAAACTTCTATTTGGAAAATGAAATTCTTGATTGTATCAAGAACTTTCTTATGTTACTTATATTACTATTGACATCGTAATATGTTGCTCTAAGTATGAAATTCTCTATCTTTTCTCGGTACCCATTTCCGTACCGATTTTTCTGAACTTTCGCTGAACCCTTTTCGTTTTCGCAAAAACTTTGCAATTTGATCGCCAATTGGTGCTCCGACATTCGGCGATAACTAAGTCCGTGAAATGAAAAGTAAATAGAAATTATTGGTTGATGCCCTAACAGACACCACACGGAACTATTTTTATTTAGTTCTTTAACATTTTAAGTTTATTCTTAAGGATTTTCCTACTCAAATTGCATTAAGAGTATATATTAAACAGTTTTTTAAGAGAAGGAAAACTACTCACAATAACAACAATTTGCGATTTGGCCATGGAATATATCAATATATGACGATCGAAAGATCATTTCATGACGTTCCGATGATTTTAAGTTATTTTCCGTCACGCCTTAACTTTGGGTTCCAATGTTTTCCCGCTTTTCACTGGCTGGCACACCTGATAGTGGCTTTGTTTTCTAATTTTTACCTCGTTTTTACTTACTCGACCGAAGTTTTGTATACCCTTGCTGCCTCCATTCAAACAAAAAAGTTTTTCTAACTAAGGGCTGTTTTCTCATGTTCCTGTTTTTGCAAATTTATGTGGATTTGCTGCATTTGCTTTGCTCATGTTTATTGCTCATGCTCATGTTGCTCGTGGCATCAAAATCGGGAGGGTTACCGCTCTCAACACAGTGGACAGCAATCACTGTTTTTTATACCCGTTACTCGTAGAGTAAAAAGGGTATACTAAAAAGGGTATACTATGTAACAAACAGAAGAAAGCATCTCCGACCTCATAAAGTATATGTATATATTCTATATCAGCATCAACAGCCGAGTCGATATAGCCATATCCGTCTGTCTGTCCATCTGTCTGTATGAACATCTAGATCTCGCAGATTGGAAGAGCTAGAGCCACCAAATTTTGTATGTATACTCCTATTTTTCCCTACGCAGATCAAGTTTATTTCAAATTTTGGCCACGCCCGCTTCCGCCCACACAATAAAAAATGTTGAATAACTCTATCAATTTTAAAGATAGCAATCTCATATTTTGCAGTGTAGTGTATGTGCCCAATATTTTTAATCTCTGAAAGTTTCATAAAGATCGGATAATAAAGGCAAACAGGCCTGTTCCCGTTTTCGATTTCGATCAGATCACGCGGAATCGGAATTGGTAGCTGTTCCCGTATCCGAAAAACGATCAAGTTATTCGGTTTGAAAAGTTTTGCCTAAGAGTCAGTGGAATGAAAAGTAAATGCAAATTTTCTTGGCAACGGTGATTCTTTGCATCTTGCAGGTATATTTATTTTAACATGTCAAATATTGTAGAGATTTTGTAGTATTCATTAATATATCGAGCCTTCAATTTGATTTAAAATCATGTTTATTAAATTTGTCCATCAGAAATTGCAAGCAGACGAAAGAAAACGATCGAAATGATACCGAGCTGTTCGCAATTCCGAGTCAGCGCATGCGCAGTGCTGATCGAAAATGCCAAGGCTGCCTTATGGCTGAATTAAAATCAAAAGCGATTCGAACATTCGTACGAAAAGACTATCGATTTCTATTTCACTCGGAAATGGGAACACCAAAATGAAAACGATTCGGAATTGCGATCGTTTTACTTTTCATTCCACTTGAAACGGGAACAGGCCTGAAAAATATAAAATTTATAAAAAATTTTGCATATTTTTTGGCGCCACATGCTCTGCTTACATAATGTTGAAATTTTCTTATTAATGTTAATGCTCTGTTAACTAACATAAGGGATGGCTATACAACATTAATGTCCTGAGTAACGGGTATATCGAAGTCGGACAAGACCGACTTTTCCTAACGCTCTCGTTTGTGTACTGCCATCGTTACGCAGACTCATGTCTGATTTGTGTCCAGATAGTCGTGTCTTGAGTTAGGATTTTGTCCTCCCAATATATTTGGTTACATATATTGGTCCCGTCTCCAGTGCATGGTATTTTGTATATTAAGTTGTTTTTTGTTTTTTAACTCTTCATATTGCTGAGCAGTGGAGCCATAGTGTATGTTGGCTTGCGAGCTATTGCAATCTTTTCCCTGTCATATAAGTTCGATTTTGCGAGTCTTTCCCAGAGTTTTTGTCCGTTCAGCTTGTGTTTTTGTGGTTCCTTTCCAATGCCGCTGATGATCATCTTTATGATATTATTAGGTAAAGATATTTTAGGTATATATTTATTAAAATCAGGTCCGGAACATTTTGGTTGGTTCGTAAAAAGTTTCCGCAAAACAGTTAAAAATAAAATAACAATTTCATGTAGTTAAGCTTCAACGTGTAAATCCGGACCTAGTTTGGTTTATTAGTTATTCAATTTTCTTCTTTTTTTTCAAAGCTGAGCTGCCTTCCACCAGGAAGTGTATAAATATTATAAGCCATATTGCGGTTTATGACTAAGAACGACGGACATTAAAAGAGAAGTTTGCCTTAAGTACTAGCTACCTGTATCCACACATTCACACGCACCGCATCTCAAATTACATGTGAGCGTAGGGCGGAGGAGGATAAGAATTTATGTATTACAAAAGATGTGAAATATTTTTGCCCATGTTTCTGATTCAATGTGGGAATAGCGGCAACTGCTGCTGCTGCTGCTTCTGTGGCATTCGTCGTATAGTTTGGCAAAAAAGTTAACGTACAACACAAATGTTTGCCTGGCCAACCGCATAAATAGTCTCCGGGGAGTTTGAGTGGCAACGCAATGTGCCGTGCCTTCTAAATATGCGCGTTTCGGTTGAGTTTCGCTGAGGATTGGGAATCCCTCTCCTAAGGCGTTGGGTTCTTCGAGTTGAGTTTCGTGCGTTGGTTGCGTTTTGCACCTAGGGCGAAATAGTTCTGGGGGCGCTTTTTTCGCTCCTCTATTTTCTGCTGTGTTTTTTCCTCTTTTTTTGGGTACATGGCTGGCTACCACCCAGGAGCTGGCTGTTTATGAATTACTTGGTCAGGCACACATGTACAGCAACATGTATTTATGTATGAGTATGCGGTTGGTTTTGTGGGGATAGAAGAAGCCGGAGGAGGAAAAGGCGGAGGGAACAGCGCAAAACAACAAAAGGCGTGTAGTTGAATGTAACAAAAGGCATCCACTGAAATATGCTGGAAAACTGCGAACTGTAAACTGCAAAACGAAACGAAACCAAACGAAACGCCATGCCGGGCCACGCACTGTGCGCAACAATTTATGGCTAACATTTAAAAAATACAAAAATTGTTTGCGGCAGCATAAAAAAGTAGCCAAACGCCGAGAGGCGGGGTGGGGCGGTTCGCTGCTGATGCGGTCGCTTGCTGCATTTCTTTGCATAAATTGCAACGTTTTGTGGCACTGTGTGGCTGCTTCTGCCCGAGGCTGCTGCTGCTGCTGTGGCAACTTGAAGCTGCGTTTAGGCAATTTGTCATTTGAAGCTGAACTGCCGCCGGCACTCAAGCGAGATAGTCGCGCGCGCGCTCAACAAAAAAAAAAGGGGGGAAGAAGATATTGAGATATAAATGTATCCGTAAGATAGGTGACGAACATTATAAGTGCTGATATGGAAATGTAAATATGCAGACAACTTTACTTCTCACTATCTATAATCTATGCGTTGTTTATTAAAATCGGATAGTACGTAGGGGAGATGTATGTATAAGAAAAGGCTATTAACTACTACTGAGTAACTGGTCCTTTTGTTTGGGTAAAATAAACAGCTAGATAAGGGGATAAGATCTGTGTTTTGTAAAAAACTTACGCTGAGCTGTCAAATGGAATGACCGCCTACTGCGCTACGTGCTGAACTGAAATTAAATTGAACATTGCTTAAGCTATCGCATCTACCACTGTTAGAAGTTGAAAAAACGGCTCATTCAGCACTGAAGCTTCCGTTAAACCTGCAATTCAACAAAAAATTCTGTTTGCAACTTTTTAAAGCAATCAGAAATGAATAAAGAGTTGAAAAATTGTAATTTTAACATATGGGATGAGTGCACGGAAGCGCACAAAACACTTCCCGCTATTCCGAAATCTACAGCGGCGGATGAATGAAACGCATGTCTCAAGATACATGAAAATCAGTCCTTTGAGTATGAATATGCGAATTTTCCTGCATCAGGATAAAGCCGCAAAAGATTTCTCCAATGATCGTCAATTATTCAGTAGAATTCTTAAACCCTTTTGGATTTACCTGGCATGCCGATGGCACATTTACGTCTTAAAGTTGCATCTTTCATTATTATGTTACGAAATGTTCATGCCCCGAAACTGTACAAAGAAAACCTATTGATTGTGTCGAAGCTAGTGAACACTATGATAGTGCCAAGGACTTTAAAAGGGCTTTTAAGGAAGACCTAATTCCACGAATTTCCTTGACTTCAATCGATTTGCTGTTCCAGTTCAAAAGTAATCAGTTCTCAGTGAATCTCGCATTTGCGATGACCATAAACAAGTCACAAAAACAGGCCTTGGAGGTGTGCGGCATAAATCAGGAAACGTCGTGCTAGCCACGTGTTCCCGAGTTGGGAACTCATCCGCATTCTTCATATACGCTGCGGAGGATTAAACAAAATGTTGTGTATCGTGCAGCCTAAATGTGAATACAATTATTGTTCTATTCATTTGTTTTTTGGATCGTGGTACAGCGCTCTTTAATGCCATCACGGACTCCTCCGCCCAGGTTCTGGCTACTGGTCGTCCGACCTACTACCCCTCTAACCGACGAAGCACACCCTCTGCTATTGACTTTTTCATATACAAAGGGTTTCAAGCAGCCCAACTTTTTGTGAAGGAGGAGTACGAACTATCCTCAGATCATCTTTCTATTCTGGCTACTATCCACACGTCCCCACAAAGAATCCCCAAGAGGCAATTCTTACTCCCATCTGGATCCAACATCCAAACCTTCCGAACCGATTTGGCGAATTCCGTCAACCTTAATATGGAGATACAAACCACGCAGGATGTCAAAGATGCTGTTGCTATCTTCCTAAATAAAGTACAACAAGCTGCCCTGAAGTCTACTCCCCCCACTGGCCAAACTTATCTACCCGGAGGACTCTCTACTGGACTCAACCCGGCTGCTGAGGAGTTGCTTTATTTTAAAAAGCGGCTACGGAGGGAGTATATCCGCACAAATGACCCCCGGATTCACAAAATATACCGCAGAGTTGCCAACAGAGTAAGGAAGGTCCTTGCCACACTCAGGCGTGAGGCGACAGACCGAATGCTGGAAAAAGCTACTGCGGATGAAAGCTCGAAGTTTGCGCTTTGGAACGGTTCAAGCGGCAAGTTGCGCCAAAGTTCCCAGTTCAACGTCCTGATGGTTCTTGGGCAAAATCACCACAGGACCGAGTGGAAGCCTTTGCCCTGAATTTAGAAGAGCGGTTCTAGCCGTATGAAACATCCTCGCCCCGCCGGAACCAATTAGTCTCAGATGCCCTAGATAGCCCCCTCCAAATGGCCCTCCCAGTTCCGCCAATCACCTTCCCTGAGGTGAAAGGGGAAATCAAGGATCTGGTGGTAAGTAAGACCCCAGGCATTGACAACATTGACAACAGGACAATGAAGCTCCTGCCAGACAAAGCCATATTGTTCTTGGTGCTCATCTTAAACGCGGCTCTGAGACTAAGCCATTTTCCATCACCCTGGAAGAAAGCCAGCTGAATCAAGGTTCGAACCAAAACCTTCGCCTAAAAACCTCGAACCTCAAATTTCCGAACCTTAACCATCGATAAATTTTTCTTCGAAACCGCGAGCCGGAGCTTCGGAAAAATTTTTTGGTTTGCAGCCCTGATTTAAACAATGATTTGATAGATAGTTAATGTTGACGGGTGATTAAAAAGTCCAAGGTTTCTGGCTAGTACAGCCTTAAAACTGCAAAGAAAAGTAGAAAAAGAGTACTTAAGTACAACGCCATCAATTACAAACGAAACCACTTGACATTCATGCTATCCCAATATTTGTTTTAACTAAGGTCTAAACAAAGAACTGACGGAACCTGGACCGACTCAATCGAAGAATCTTTGATCTTCTGCTAAGCACTTCCAGTGTGCTCCCCTAACCACCCAATAACTCAATTTAGACCAATCCACCTTTCTATGAATTATATCAACACCACACCCAGAGAAATAATCCGTTCTTAATTAAAGAAAAAAAGTTTTTTTTTTCTCCAATGGTAGGGTAATACCGTTTTTTCTTGAACTGAGAACGACGGTCTTAATAAAAGAACGCTTTTTTGAGACCGATTTTCTAATTTTAAGAACGCTCTGTTCTTGCTTTAAGAACGCTCCGTTAATGCTTTAAGAACACTCCGTTCTTTCTTTAAGAACGAATGGGGACTGTTCTCGTAAGTCCAGAAAAAACAAATTTTAAAACACACATTTTCTCAAAGGTGTGAATTTTTTGGTGTATGTATTTTACTCTAGTGGTGGAGAGGATGATGGAGGGAGCAGAAGAAACACAGCGGCCATATTGGCTCAATTTTATTAAATCATAAAAAATTTCTGTTTCACTTTACCTTGTGCGGGACTAGAACTCGGGACCCCGGCAACTGAAATGACGGAAGTATGCACTCGACCACGGTCATCTCGCGATTCATAGCTGCCTAACAATAATAAAAGAGTTCAGCCTGAATCATTGAGCAGTGGTAAATAAGCATTTTGGCAACGGTCAATCAGCATGCTTTGTAGCCTAGTGGGTGGGATATTATTTTCGAGCGCCGTGGTCGTGGGTTCCAATCCCAGTGGTGGCATATTTTTTTTTTTTATTATTACTAATTTTTATTTGAGATGTTTTGAACATTTTCCTTATTTTTAAAAAAGGTTCCTTGGTCCGAAAATCCAATATTCCATTTCATTTCACTTTATCTTTTATAAACGGAAAAATAAGAACCAAACATTGACCAAATGTTCATGATTTTAGAACGACATTTTGTTTTTCTGTTTAGTTTAACTGATTAATATTTTTACTCAAACTATATCCTTAGCCATGTTTTTGGTAATAATATAACATAGTTCATCACAAACTTTAAATATATTTTGTTGTTAGCGATCATCATCATGTCGGACTCGTCGGTCATTTTTTAAGACCCAAACTGAGAACGAGTTTTCTTAATTTGTTCGTCGATCTAGAACGTTTGGTATACTTTTAAGAACGTGGTCTTGTTTTAAGAACGGAAAAATCAAGAACGGATTGGGTGTAAAAGTAAGAAAATGGGGCTGCCTTTCAGAACGCCTTTTTTTTCTGAGTGCATTGTCACTGAGGCAAGAACCATTCTAGTCGCCAGGCCCAGAAGACAACACAGCATTGGGTACACAATGACCTAACTTTACACAATCTATGTAAGCTGACTTAAGGTCAACTATATCACCACCAGATGGGGAGAAACTAAAGTGGTATTCATACCGAAGGCTGGCAATGCTTTACACGTGAAACCAATCGATTATAGAGCAATCAGCCTATCCTCTACTCATCCCTTTCCTCTATCCCTTTCTACTCAAAACTATTGAGGGACTTACACCAGAGTCAAAGTACAAGTCCCTCTCATCAAGCACGCACACAACATGCTTCCTGCAAGGAAAGGTCTACCGAAACCGGCCTGCATTCTCTGGTCTTAAGGATTAAAAAATCTCTTGAAGTAAAACAGTAATCTCTAGGAGCATTTCTCGACTTTGAGGGTGCCTTTAATAACGTCCAACCTAGCGCCAACACCTCCGCCCTGACATATGTGAGAACAGATGTGCCTCTGGTAAGATTCATCGACCAATTGCTAACCAGCAGAACGGTGTACTCTGAGCTTGGCGGTGCATCTGCTCGCAGATTTGTTAACAGAGACACTCCGCAAGAAGGTGCTCTCTCCGCAACTAAGGGTTGTAACAGTTAGCGAACTGCTGCGGCTTATGGAAGCGGAGGGACGCGTTATGGTGGCTTACGCGGATAATATTGCCATTTTTTAATACTTGGGAGTCATTCCCCGCCTCAGTAGTATACAAAGGGTTAACAGGGAAATCATTTGGCATCACACTGGGCCAATAGAGGCCTAAATGGGAGGGCGATTTGTCGCTCTGAGCCATCGCAACCTTACCTAATGTCTTAACACAATTTTAGCTCTCTAAGTACCGTTCAGTCTGGGCGTTGATAAATCAGTCTGTCAGTATATCGAAAAACTATTTCTGAACTAAGCAAACTGATTACCGATTTGAAATAAGGACTACCCAAATATAAGGAAAAAAGGGAAAAACTTAAATGGAGGTTGAACAAAATAGCATTTTGTTGCCTTGTGTAATTGAATGGGGAAAGGTAAAAATGTAAAAAACCAATGGTCGAGCTAAGACTAAACTAACTTTTATTGCACCCACGTTTTTCGCTAACAGTTCAGGTTAAGAATTTGTTTGAGAGAAATAGTTTTAGTTAAAAAAGAAACCATTAGATAAGAAAACCTCAAATAATAAATTTAAAAGAAATCCTGAGCATCACTCAGAAAGTGCGAAATTGTTGTTGAAAGTTAAACAGTTTCCCATCCCCCGGTTCCTCCCAACTGGCATGCACTTGGTGAGGCTGCACGCCCAAGCAATTTCTGCACACAGACACAAATAGTATGCCGCACTGAGATTACCCCTAGACCCAAAATGCATTTACGCCAACTCAACTGATGCAAATCTAATACTAGGTATAGCGTAGAGCACGGCGGAGTACTCGCACACTGCACACTGAAAAATATAAACCTCTCAAGTGCAAAAACCATTCAAAAACTAAGCTAAATTTATTTAAGGAACAGCGGACGACTGCAGACTCACTGCAGCCAGCGGAACATTTTCTTCGTTTTCACTTAACAGAAATAAAAACTGAAAAGAAAAGCCAACGCAAATGCGAGCAAAGCCCAACCAAAATACGCAGCCAAACCAACAAATGTCGTCAGCAAAGAGCAGGAAAAAAAAACTAGTGGAAGGTTGGGTTGCAAAACACTCGGGGAATACGTTGACTACTGCCCTTGCTGGCTGGCTGACTAGGACCTAGCCCCGTGGTCTCTGTTCGTCAGCGGCGGCGGCGGCGGCGGCAGTGGCAGCGCGACGTGTGCATGCAAGGTGCTCGTATAATGCGTTGTGCGTGTTAAAAGATAGTTTTGCCCGGCTCAACAGCGAGACCAGAGAGAGCCCAAACACACAGTAGCAAAAGCAAAAACAACAGCAACAACAACAACAACACAGCGACAGGTAGTTTTACACATTGAAAAATCCCAAACACCATGACACGATTTGTTGTTGTTGTTGCAGTAGGAGAACGCTGGTGGTGGAGGATTGGGCTACTGTGTGCACTAATGGGTCTAGGGATCAAGGCAACGCGAGACAAATGCAAACAGACTTGGGCTTTTGCCAGTGTGCAAGAACTTTTTTTCAATGTCCCAATCCCAACCCCTCTTTTGGTGTAGTACTTTGAAAAGGTAAAGTGGTGAGGTATATTGGATTGGAGGGAGGTAGAAAATGAAAAATTTGAACAATTTAAAAAAAGAATGAATTGTAACATTCTTAATATAAACGAGAATTTTATTGATATTTTTTATTGAATGCTTACCACCGCACAACTAACAACTAAAGGTTGGTAGACATCGAAATCTAAACCAACCAAAACTATGTAATGGAACGCTGTTGGTGATAAGAAAACTGTTCAACAATTAGGGTATTCACTAGCTCTCGTAAAATGGTAAAGCGTAAATTTACCACACAGGAGCTACTGAGCGACCCCTTGATTCACAGTAGTAATTTTCAACTTTTGTAAAATCTTCTTTTTTTTTCTTAAATTACTGTAGATTTTTCTTTAAATTTAACTTTTTAAACAAACTTTACCGTATACCACCATTGTGGAATTTGAAGACTGTGCTCTATGCTGATTTTATTTGGAAATTAAAATCTATTTTGGTGTAGCGTATTAGTCGAGTATTTTTTGTTTTATATAAACATCTCAACTCTGCAATAGAAAACTGGGTCGATTCGAAATTTTTTAAATTAAAGCTTATTGGTCTACAAAAGCGGGTTCGATGATTGCCTTTGGGGTTACCAAACAATTATCGGACTCTGCGACTTAGCTATAAGTTGTAAAGGCACAATAAGAAGTGACAAATAAAGAATTGTGTTTAAATTATTATTGGCACCTGTCACATTCAGAGTTTTCAGTGCTGTCGTCGAAGCCCCATTTTCTAATTAAGGTCAGTGTTGTGACAGAATTATAGTTAAATTTTATTAATAACATCTATCTGAAGATTCAGGTAATACGTGATGTATGATCAAGTAAACTTTTGTAGATCAAGCGAGTGATTCATTTACACTAATTTGTTACTTGGATAATTGTGTGTTTTAGCTTGGTGAATCATTATCGTAACTGGGTAATAAATAAATGTAGTGTCATTATGGTATCAAATCGTCGAATAGTAAATTAGGTTTTTTGTTAAATTTTGCATCCATCATTAGTGCAACAAATTCATGGCTTTTTTGTAAAAATTTAGCATCCATTATTAGTAGTAACAAATTCATTAACATTTGCTTCATTTAAGTTTGATTTGCCTTTTGGGAGGCATTCCCTAAAGCGTTTGCACCGGACTCATCTAATTTCAGCAATTTTGGCTAAATTCGTCGTTGCTTTGTTCTTGTTGAAGACTCGGTAAAATCGGATTTGGGACGCCCACGACCATTGGATTCATTTGACTTTAAGTTGTACGAAAATGGTGCATTGAAACTTTAATTGCCGTCTTTATAATTCAAATGAATCAAAATTAACATTAGTAATAATAAATAAAAACGCAATCTAATTTGACATTTAATACACATATAACAATAACAAACAATACCAGAGCACATAACATGGAAAGAAAAGATTATACACAATCAACAAAACACAAAAATTGGGGGGGCGCATCTACTCAAAACACTTATGACCCAAGCACTGTCATTTTATGATTTTCTTTGTTTTATACGATATACCACATTAAACAATGTGTTAAATTAATTAAAATCATAGTAAAAAAAAAAAAAAAATTAAATGATATGATCGACATGCTTTGAAAAATTTTATTTTTTTTTTTGTCGTCATGGGAGCGACCACTGTGCAGCGCTTTGAATTGCCTTCCAGTTATCTTTTTTATAATTTCCGCAGTTTCCGCTGCCACAAACAAAAATCTCGAAATGGCTCGATACTAAGTATTTTAAATCGATTCTTTGAAAAATTTTACAGTACTTAAAATTAACTTTTGACATTTACGACTGATTTTTAAACATACCCTAGGGCATGTTAAAAGTGGTAATTTTTTCTCATGTGTTTTGTTGTTGCTTCGTAAACATTTGGATTTACGCTTTTACGCTTTGCCATTTTACGAGAGCTAGTGAATACCCTCAATGTGATTCTCGGGGGGGATACTCAAAGTAAATGGCAAAGGTAATTAAGTTCTCATTCCGAGGATTCCGTTTACCCAATCGATGTGCCCTTTGAGTTTAGTTGAATTCAATTTCCGATTCGCCTTGCATTCACCATGACAATTAACAAATCACAAGGCCAATCCTTTGGAATTTAGAAAATGCTTGTTTTTCTCATGAACAATTGTACGTGGCTTGTTCACGTGTCGTCAAACCATTTACTTTATTTGTTCTTGCGCCTGAGAAAAACAAAACCAAAAATAGCCATAAGCAGCAAAATACTTAGCTTCTTCAATACAAATGTCTTTTTCTAGTTATTTATATAAGAAAACACTTGTTTCTTTCCCGATTTCGTTCGTTTTTGCTTTAAATCAGAGATGGGCAACGCTCAGCCCGTCTGTCCCTCGCAGCCAGGCCCATTATTCTGCTTAAAAGCAATGCGTAATAAAGTACTCGACTGCCAACTAGAAAATACGGCCACAAAAGTCTGCTGCGCTGCTTTTCTGTTTCATATTGATGCCCACCACTGCTCTAAATCAATGTCAAACAGTTTTAAAAAAAATGAAAACCAAAACCGCGAAAAAACCAACACCGCGTGTTTTTTTTTTTTTTAATTTTTAGATCTTAAGAATATGCTAAGCACCACTCGGGATTGTTTTAAGAACTTTAAGTGCTCATTTTTAGCGTATTTTTGACTAAGTTAAGTCCTTAAAAGCGAAAAATGTATAAAGAATTTTTATAATACCTAATGACGATTACTTTTTGCACTTTATTCCATACTATTGTGCTCTTAAATCAGTTCCGTTTCTTGATTAAATCTATCCCCACTTATTCTATACCTCTATTGGGTATACCCAAACCGACTACTCCCACCCAGCTGCAGAGCAGTTTTCCTTGCTGTTGTTTTTTCTTTTTATAGTAGCCAGGGCACTGCAGGCATCGCTTGTTGTTGTATTTCAATTGTTAAACAAACGTTGGCGGAGCACCCGGACCCGACCCGATCCGTACACATGCAGCACACCATCAAACACCACACAGTACCCGGACCTAGGCTCAGTTGAGCCGCGCGCGTGTGAAAAGCCCATCGTCTTCTTCACCTCTCACCTCACCCTTCCCTTTCGGGCCACGTATTTTGTTCGCCCTTTTTTGTGTTCTGTGTTCTTTCGCGCTCCTAGACAAATATTATTGTTTCCAACGCGCCGTTATTGCATATTTGCCTTAAATATTTTTTCGAACTGCTGCGCATAAGTGTGAATGAAATTAATGCGTTGCATGGTCTCGGTCTCGGTTTCGGTTTTCTTTTTTGGAAACTGGGAAAAATTCTTTCAATTTTTTTCCCATATCATTTTGAATGTTTTGTTTTGCCCTCACTCTTTGCGTTCACACAAACTAAACGTTATTAAATGCAGGCAAATGCCTGGTTGTGTTGTCCAATGGTATTTGTAGTGTTGTTGTTGCTCCTGCTGCTGCTGCTGTTGCTGTTGCTGGTTGTTGTCGTGTGCATTGGCATAAAGGGTAGCCAGAGAGCACTGAGCTCTGATGATTTTATTTTTCTATTTTTGCTTTTGAGTGCTTATTTTGTTTGGTGTTGCCTACATTTAGGGGTGGTAGGAGTTGGTCGGGGGTGGCGTACTAATAGTTTTACAGTGGTTGCGAATGTAGTGCACTTTTTATGTCACAGAAAACCCATAAAAAGTAGGTTTAAAATTTTATTTTTACGTCCTGTTTGCCCAACGGATATTGGAGAAAAAAATGTGAGACAATAGCTAAATCGTATCGAAATATGTAGCAGCAAATGTATTGAAACATAATTTAGTTAACAAAAAATTGAGAAAAGAAGCGATTTCCTGCGACTTCTTGATTTACAGTTTTAGAGAAATTCATAAAACCCATAACATCGATGTTTCCCCCGGATTAACGCCACACAGTGAAAAAAAAGGATTGTTGTAGATGATCAATTGGATGATTTTGCTATCCATTTGGACTGGATATTAATTAAAATCTTTTTTCAATGTTAAATTGATGTTAGATTTTCATCCAACTGAACATCGTTAAGAGGATAAGAAAAAGGATATTATAACATCAAAAAACGGATATCAAATAATTTACCATCCAAATGGATCTAAGTCGGGGGTGACACAGAAAACTCTTCCAACCACTTCAACTCGAATTTCAATTCTTAGGTGCCACAGAAATCTCTTTCGATTAGTTTTTTCCGTGCTAGGATGCAGAACCTGTTCTAAGCCATGAACCGTACAGAATAGCTGAACCAACCAATTCCGATTCATTCATTTAAGTAGGAAAGGATTATACATCATTCAAGGTATTTAAAGCACCTCAGGCAGATCTTTTCACCATGTAAGCTAAATCTTATCTTATTTTAAGTCAAGGGAGTATATCTGAATAAGAGGTTTACTTTTAGCTACTTTTTCTTTAAATCAGTCCCTCTATACTAGAGTTTGCCACAGTTTGCTGGTTGCTAAACAACAAAAATAAGATGTCATTGCTACACTTATTCAATCGACAAAATAGTATTTTCACACAAATCTTATAAAATCTTATGTAATACCTAGTAGGTGTTACCTACCTGGTCAACACTTAACACAACTTATTATTATTTTTAAAATAATTTGTATACCCTTGCAGAGGGTATTATAAAATTGTACGGATGTTTGTAAAGCATAGAAGGAAGGACCTCATAAAGTATATATATTCTTGATCAGCATGACGAGCTGAGTTGATTTAGCCCAGTCCGTCTGTCCGATGGTCTGTCTGTTTCCATGCTATCTCCTCCGTCAGTTTGAAAGCTATCTTCACCAAACTTTGCACGAAGTCTTTTGGTACATATACGCTGCACATTTGTCGGAACCGGCTGGATCGGATGACTTTAGCATATAGCTGTCATAGGAACGATCGGACGAAAAACTAGTTTAAGTGAAAAAATCTTTTTTGTTTTCAATGGAAACGCCTCCAAACTTTGTATTTCTTAGTTTGCTATGTTTTCCGATGATTCCACTAAGTTTGGTCGAAATCGGACATCTATATAGTATAGCTTGTCATTCGCAGAATAGTAGTGTCTGGAAAAGGAGATGCTTAGGAGAAAAAATCTTTAGTGGAATCTTTTTTTTTCAATGGAAATTTGTCTTAAGACATTGGCATTTATTTATTTGGAATCTATTTGCGCATAATTTGTTGAGTTTCTGGTTGTGGGTTTGATGTGGGGGGTTTTTTATTTTCCCAAGAAAAAAATATTTATGTTAGTGTGGTTGTTTTGTTTCTGTTGTAAAACGGAAAAGCCTGAAATTTTGGTCCAAAATCGGATGGCTTTAGTTATACAGCTACCATAGGAACGATCAGTCTAAAAACTAGTTTTAGTGAGAAAAACTTTTTTGATTTCAATGGAAATGTCCTCAAAACACACAATTCTACAAAGTTTGGTCAAAATCGGATGACTATAGCATATTGCTGCAGTACAAAAGATCGGTCGTAAAAGAAGTTCTAGTGAGAAAAACTTTTTTGTTTTTAACGGGATCGCCTCCAAATTTCGTAATTGTTAGTTTGTTATGCTTTTCCATGATTCCACTAAGTCTATATAATATAGCTCCCATAGAAAAGTAATATCCGAAAAGAAGTCTTAGTTGGAAAAACTTATTTTTGTTTTCAATGGAGGCTGCAAGGGTATACAAACTTCGGCCCTTGCCGAAGTTATTCCCTCTATATTTATTGTAAATACTAAGTCAAATTCAATGTAAGTTGCTCTTAAGTAATAATAAAATTGGAAATGTTTAAACAACAACTCTAAAGAAATCGAAGTAAAGAAATGTTTTTCCGGGGCCTGTGCTAGCGTCTACCCTTTTACCAGATGTTTACACCTGTGAAAAGATATTTTTGTTTCGTTTCTGGAATATCCGGCTCGCAGGTTTCTTTGGGATTTTTTCCCTCTATTAAAATCAAAATCAAGGCTGCAAATCTGTAAGAGTGTGCAAAATATTAGGTTCGGAAGATCCGGAAATCGGTTTCAATTAGGTTCGGAAGTTTCGGAAATCGGTTTCAAAACTTTTTCAAACCTTGTTCCATAGTTTCTTAGATCGTCAAATCATTTTTCCTCTTTTTCTGATGAATTTGAACTATTCATAGAGACAGTCTGGGCATTGTTTCTATTGAGAAGGAAGCGTTTATATTAGAAAAATATTTGATACGTCAATCAATAGTTCAATAAACTATTCCTTCTACTTTTACCACGACTTCCCAATGTGAATGGTGCTGAATATCACAGCTTGATGCTGCACAGAAAACTTTTAAAGTTTTTGAAAAAGTAGCTTAAGACATTTTTCAAAAATTCTTTAATTTCAGTCAAAAATGCAATCCGGTCCAAGCCAGTGATAGTCCCGGCAAACTGAGTGCATTTTAGAGGAACGCATGGGATTTGACGATGATGTGAAATGGAAATTTACTCTGGCAACAACTAGCATTTTACATCTGTCAATCAATTCCTCCTATAAAAATGGTGTTTCAAAAAATAATATTTTTAAAATATACAAATATATATTAACTTAACATTTCCTCAACAATTGCGGCTGTATAAACTTAGGGTTATTGAAAGGACGCTCTGCTTGGTCCTCCTCCCAAGGAAGGCTTTTCGGGTCTTTGAACTTTCGCGAGTTCCACTGTTCCTATCTCTATCTTACTAAATTAACTCGCCCAGCTTAAAATAATGCCAAAGCAAGGTTTTTCTCTTTTTATATCTCTCTCTCTCTCTCTCTATCTCTTTCTATCTTTCTTTCATCTCAGCCCATGCCCATGTCGATTTTTGAGCCGAACGAACAATTACCCAAATTGATTGAAATAATGATCAGCGAGCTAGTTTGATTGAGCAAGTTTGATCGGTTGTACGCAAAAGGCAAGCTTATTCCGGTGTTGATTGATTTGAGAACAACCGAAGCCGTTTTCTAATCCAAACCCAATTTACTTTAAACCGGTTCGAGTATTACGTTGCTCCTGAAACGGATAATGAAGTGAGTAGTAATGATCTACTAAAACTGAACCAGATCTCTACTTTGTGGATATTTGTTTTGTTTCAAAATCACATTCTTGGGGCCGTTTTCTCTACATTTCCTTACATAGAGCTCACATAGAATAATCTGATATTTGGAAGATGAAAAATCTTTCAACAATCCCATCAGTTCGAAGCAAAACCTTGGGTTTAGTATGTAAAAGTCTTTTCAGATCATTCACCAAAAGGCAGTTACTTTCGTACGCTTTATTTGAGCTAACTTGCACCTCTTGCCATTGGTACTGAGTACAACTGTTTCCGTCCACTCACTTAAATCCTCGAGCTTGTGTTCCATTATTAAATCTTATTCATCTTCTTGATTACATAAACTATGCTAGCAGCTATCTATAAGACCAGAATTCAGCCCTAAGTGTTACCAATTTAAGTTTATAATTAGACTTGTCAAAATGATGTTCTTTAAAGACTCTCGAAATTATTGAAATTCTCTGTTCCGCATTCATTTAACTGCTCGCCGGGATTAATTCCTCCCCACCAATTCAAAACGCAAACACCTGTTCATTTCATGCATCATTTGTTGTTGGCCCGGCTACTGAAACTGCTGACTAATGTCAGCGTTGGCCAGTTTTCAACACCTGTGGCCAGCTGTTTGGCTGTTCCGTTCCACTGTACGTACAATGGCTGGGCCTCCTCCATCTCCTCCTCCCACACCTAAATGCTAAGTAGCTTTAACGCTGCCGCAATGCTTTGTGGGTCGTTAAGCGGGGTCAAGGGAGAGGGCGACTGTTAAGGGCGTGGTTTCTTTTTATATTCACACACACAAACACACACACACACACCAAATGCCGCCTTAAATGCTACTAATTAATGAGGATTTAGTGAAAACTGTTTTCAGTTGTAGAAATGTAAAATGCATTGCACAGTCGCCCCCGCGGCTTGTTCTTTTTTTAGTGGCGTGGAGTATTAGCATATAAATAGCGGCATTTGAAATATTTTTAGGCGCACATAATTCTGGGTAATTCCTACCCCGATGTTTGCGTGAGCAGGACCTACTCGAGTTTGCCGCTGTGTAAACAGGAAACGATCCTGGGCAAAGGGCAAACAAATGTAATCAATGAAATTTTATGTGCAACAGCAACGCAGCTCCACCCCCCCACTTCTTCGGCGTATACTTGGAATTAATGCTTGTGGCATGGTTATTGCTGGCGTGTTTTTCACAGTCGCCTTTTTGTGTTTTTATAACTTTATTTTGCACGTCTCCCACACGCAGGAAAAAAAAAAAAGTTAACATTGCGGCGCGCAGAGAAATTAGAAAAGGATTTCTGTGTCAGATTTGTTATGGCCTCTGTCCTTGTACTTTTACTTGTTGTGTCTTGTATTTATTTATTTATACCTTTTCCCAGTACTAATGCAAATATTTTACCTTGCTCTCTTTACAGACATTCCATTCCTTTCCGTTTCGTTCGTGCGTTCTTTTCGGCTAATTGCTTTGTGTGTGCTTATCCTTTTTGCATATTGAAACTTTGAGCAGCAGGATCCTGATTGTCCAGCCAATAAAAACAAAAGGGTGCGTATTATACTCATTTTGTATTTAATATGTATTCTATTTGTGTCTGCCATAGCAGTGGGGATTTAGCTTAGGATTTAATTGCAGGCCACCTGCTTTCGACAAAGGGTCAGACTTTAATTAATGTAATTTTTTTTTGGCTACCAATAAGTCAAAAGGGAAGGTAAAATATAAATAAAGCTTTTACCTGAAAAACAAAAGAACAACGAAAAAATTTTATGAAGATACCTAGATGTTTCGCTCAGAATATTTTGAGTTTTAGAAGATAGACTAGCACTCAAAAAAGTAACCCTGGATGAACCAAATCCAAGTCGTCTTTAAATGAAACAAGCCTTAACGGCTTAAGCAATCTTACATCATTCTCATAGATTTTGATTCTAACTTGAGGCTTTGTTGTGAAAAATTTGTTACAAATTCATGTTTCAAATGTTTGTCCTTCGTTAGATCACAATTTTTCTGGCAATTTTCGGATACGATCTCAAAAGAACGATGCGTCTTTTGGTGCGACCCACGAATCGATCTTTTCTGGAATTTTTCAAAAAAGCGAAAGTGGTGATCCCCAAGGTAGGACTTCGCGAATTTGGGGGAGGGTTAGTGTTTTTGGGTATGTTTTGAACGGCCGCGCAACATGTGTTGCTCGTGTTTTGGCCTTTTTTGCTTTAATGCTCGGTTTAAACGCATCAATGGAGTTCGGTAGAGTTGCCCCGTTTGTAGCAGCTCACCAAACATGACGATGCCACCGTTAATATTCGGCTTTGGCTTCGATTTTGACGTGTGGCGGGGCGGCCCGCATTATTTTTTTTTGCTTGGTTTTATCGTAATGAACCCATTTTCCATCGCCAGTCCGCAATACGATGCAAAAACCACTTTCTTCATTTCAATTGGAGCAGTTTTTGACTAGTGAAACGAGAGCTTAGGTTAAAGTCGGTCCTGCCCGACTTCGATATACCCGTTACTCAGGGACATTAATGTTGTATAGCCTTCCCTTATGTTAGTTAACAGAGCATTAACATTAATAAGAACATTTCAACATTATGCAAGCAAACAGAGCATGTGAAAACTTTTTGAATGTATTTAAAAATGGCTGCCTGCGGTAGAAATATGTAGCTTTGACAACCCAGATTTAAGATAGAGCATCCTGTTAGGCCGGGTGGCTCAGCGGCTAGTGTGCGCGACCGCTGCGCAAGAGGTCGTGGGTTCGATTCCGCCTTCTCAAACTGCCGTTCGGAGTCTGCGTTAAACTGTAGGTCCCTTTCTCTTGCGCGAAAATTAGAAGCGCACAAGCCAAGAGATTGAGAGCCCTTTGGGGCTGTGTCAACGTGACAAGCCATTTTACTACTAATACTATCCTGTAAGGCGTGAAGCTTGTCAGACGAAACAATCGTCGTATGCCAAGATACCCCAAACTTGGGCGCCGTAGCACATTTTGGACCTAACTGCTGCTTTAAAGAGTTGATACTTAGCATACTGATAATGATACTGATTGGCACATCTTTTTTACTTATTAGCCATTTAAGCATCTTTAAGCTTCTCTTGCAAATTATATTTAAACTCCGCATTATGATAAATCCAAATTCCTCGATACTTGTAGGTTTTGACAACTTCCAACTTAGTCGATCCTATGTGCCAGTTTTCATTTAGGGCTAGTCTCTTCCAATATTTCTTAAAAATTAGGACCTTGGACTTTTCCGTTTTCACTTTAAGGCTCACCGTTTTGCAATATGCTTGATGCGCATTCATTATTTTTTGCATTTTTGCCGGAGACTCTGCACAATTCCACAATATCATCCGCGTACAAAAAAGCTATCACCTCATGCTGATTTATAAAGATCCCTAATAAATCATCATAATTATTTTTAGATCGAAATAAACTTTTCAAGTCAAAGCCAAAAATGAGACAAAAAATTTAGGTTAGGTTATTAATAGAGATGCAAACCGCTCGGAAATAAAAACTTTTCGGTCAGGCACAGTTTTAAACAGGGTCTTGGTTTTAGTTGGGCAAGCGAATATAAACAGTATTTATTTAAATATTAGTTTCTAAAGTGAATAAAGACTTTTCGCACACTTTCCAAATTGAATTCCCAGAAAACATTTGAATAGCTTTAAAATCTTTGTGAAATCTTGAGACTTCTTCCATAAAGATATTACAGCAAAATCAGGCCATTATTCGATTGGACTGTCTTAATTAAAAGGACAATAATCTAATGGGTAAAGTTGGATTTAGGTCAAGAAGCACGACAAAATATTGAAAATATTATCCCGTAGAGAAAGTGGGATACTCACTTAAATCAATACGCAATTTTTAAGGAAGGAAGCGGTGTGAATACGAGGTTTTTTTTTTTAGATCGGTGGGAAATTGCAGGAAATGTACAAGATAATATATTTTATAATGGTTAACAAGTCTGCTAGGTATTAATTGGTTCAAATAGTGGTTTCCCTTATTGAACCGAAAGTCAAATAAAACTTTTCCTAGGGAACGGATTATAATTTTCACATTTTTCAAGCTTTTTTGCCTTGCTTGCTTGACGTCTCATAACCAGAGCTCGTAAATAACAATTGAACATTTTTGCCTTTGACAAATCCATGCACGCTTGCTCTCGCTCTGAGCAGAAGACTTCGTTTCTCCTTGTTTTTGTTTTCAGTTGACTGTTCTCAGTTGAGATTTTCTTGTTTTGCTCATTCAAAAACAATTTATAGACAGCGATCCGACTGAGCGCTCGCACATTAAGAGTCAGTAGATGAGCAAAAAGCCGAACGACTCACCTCAAAGGGTCTTTTTATACCCTTGCAAAGGGTATTATAAAATTGTCTGGATGTTTGTAACGCATAGAAGGAAGCATCTCCGACCACATAAAGTATATATATTCTTGATCAGCATGACGAGCTGAGTTGATTTAGCCCTGTCCGTCTGTCGTTTCTATGCTATCTCCTCCGTCAGTTTTAAAGCTATCCTCACCAAACTTTTCACGAAGTCTTTTGGTACAAATACGCTGCACATTTGTCGGAACCGGCCGGATCGGATGACTATAGCATATAGCTGCCATAGGAACGATCGGTTGAAAAACTAGTCTTAAAGAGAAAAACTTTTTTGTTTTTAATGAAAACGTCCTTTTCATTGGCATACACTTATTTTATATACTTTTACACAATTCTACAAAGTTTGGTCGAAATCGGATGACTATAGCATATAGCTCCCATAGGAACGATCGGTCGAAAAACTAGTTCTAGTGAGAAAAACTTTTTTGTTTTTAATGAAAACGTCCTTATCATTGGCATACACTTATTTTATATACTTTTACACAATTCTACAAAGTTTTATCAAAATCGGATGACTATAGCATATAGCTGCAGTATGAACGATCGGTCGAAAAAGAAGTTCTAGTGAGAAAAACTTTTTTGTTTTAAATGGAATCGCCTCCAAATTTCGTAATTAACAGTGTATTATGCTTTTCCATGATTTCACCAAGTTTGGTCGAAATCAGACATCTATATAGTATAGATCCCATAGAAAAGTAAGTCCAAAAAGTAGTCTTAGTTAGAAAAACTTTTTTGTTTTTCAATGGAAGCTGCAAGGGTATAAAAACTTCGGCCGAGCCGAAGTTAACTTTCCCATATTTTGTTGCCTTGCTTGCTTGACGTCTCAAAACTGGTCAGTAAACAGAACCAAACCGATTTGCTCTGTGGTTTTCGGTGCGGTTCAGCCATTTCGAAAGGATGCCGGTTCGGTATGAGCTTTGATTTTCCAGCGGGATCAAACGGTTTGGTTTCGGTTTGAAGCGGTTCAGAACCGGCTTGCATCCCTGGTTATAAACAGAAACCAGAACCTAGTTTCACTAAAAGGTTTTTCTAAGCCAAATGTAAAATGAAACTTTTGTTTAATTGCTAAAATATATGAGTTGATTGGCCAAAAAACTTAACTAATTGTTTTCAGTATTTCTTTTTTCTGAATTAGACAGACTATTTATTAATAGTTTTGGCTGAGTAGCATAGAGGTTGGATCACCACAAACCGCAGTATCTAAAATCACATGATTTATATTTTCTTTCTCATTTTCTGTCTCCCTCTCCTTCCGGGCTGGCCGAATTCTTCGCTCCTGGGGGACATTAAACAAGGTCCAAAAAAACATTTTGCACATTTTCACTTAGTTATTACGTTTTATTTGCTTATTTATGTGTTGCGTTCACGCCTACTCGCCTCGCATTCCAAGCATTATTTCTTTCACAAGTATTTTTGCCTGCTGCGCAGCAGTTCTCGTTCGGTTTTCTTGTCAATTGTTGGCGGCGGCGGCCATTGACAAATATTACAACAGGGACGACTCCCGTCGTCTAGTCAATGCGCCGTTTCTTATGATTATTGTGTTGTCGTTTCTATACCCACAACACGTACAGTTGTCGGTCGCAAGTCGTATAATACGATATTTGCATGAAATTACATGGACAATACCCAGACAGACGTTCGGAGGGAGGCCCTTCGGGGTTATTAACATGCTCCAGAGATTAGATGACGCCGGCAATGATGACAACATTTGATTTCTTTTCCGTTTACTGAGTGGCCTTGCTTGGCGAGGGAGGAGGCTAATCAGCGCAAATACCAAATATACAAAAGGCAAAATCGAAAGTGAAAAGAATTCAAACTCCTTGAAAAGAACCCAAACTCCGCCCCGCGGCCAAAAGACGACGTCAATCATGAAAGTAAAAAAAGGAACCAAATTTGATATGCCTTCTGGGTTTGTGTTGTGTGTGTGTGTGTGTGTGATTTCTTTTCTCGCTTTTCGTTGAGGTTTTATTGATTTGTTGTTCTATTCGTAAACTGATATTTGGCATTTGAAATGCGAACGTGGTTGGTGGTGGTTGGTGGGAGTTGTGTTGTGGCCTTTGATGTATGATAAACCCAGGCAGCGGATTAGCCGCTCAGCGATTCAAGTGATTGTATATCTTTCAGATATACGATTTCCAATAGCAAGTGCTGAGATTTAATAGCTTGGCTAAGCCACTGAGTGGTGCCGCGCACAGGTGAGTGAGTTAGCCAACCCCCCAGACAAACCATACACACACACACACACACATACACAACTTAGTCCTTGCAGTTTAAAGTGATTTGTGGTGCTTTGAGTGGCTTGAGAAAGTTTCTTTTGCTTTTTCGCTTTTAGGTCTGATGGAAGTTGGTTTCTTTTTTATGGTTGTTTAGTTGCCAGTTTAGGAGGAAGAAGAGACTACTTCAGGGCGTTGATAAAAAGTGCCGAATTTTACCCATTTTGGTCTGACGCTTCTGACTTTAAGAACAAGATCAAAATCGTTACTACATTTCTTGAATTTTAGAAAATCGCCTTTTTTTAAAATTGGCACTGGTATTTAGAAAAATTTTCTAATAACCAGAAAAAGTTTTCTAAAACTTAGAAAAATATACCATAAAAAAATTTGTTTAGAAAATTTTTTTCAAAATCAAGAAAAGGCAAGATTTTTCTGATAGTTAGGGCTTATTTTTCTAAAATCACTTTCTAGGGCAAAATTAACCTTTGATTTAAGTGTATAGCCCTTAAAGTGACAGTTGAAATTTCTTAAAAACAGGGAAGATTTTCTTGAAATAGTTTTCTTAAAAATATGGCGATAATAGCCATTGATTTTAGAAAAAGGGTAAATTTGTTTTTTCCTAACAAAACGCCTTGTATTTTGCTGCGGCTTAGTGTGACCATAGTTTGGACAACATTTTACCAAATAGAAAGCCAGTGATGATTATGTAAAGTTCGTAACCAAACTTTTGCACTACTAGCAAATTTAATTAACAATATTCCTAGATATCATCTTATTTTACTTTTTGATAAGTTTATAAATAGACTGACAAATTAGCGGAGCTTTTATTAGGGTCTATTTCAATGCTTGTAAAATTAGGCCGCGTGTTTAGGCCGTGGTGCTTGGGCTTCGAAAATGAATTTAGGCAGCGATGTCAAATTTTCTGAAACTGATTTTCATGAAACAAGTTGAATCGACGCAGAATTGTCACCATTCTCGGCTGAACCTCGAGCATAATTTTAAAAAATTTTTACTATTTTTTTTTCACTAAACTACAAAAAAAAAAGCGAAATTGAAATTTTTTTTTTTGAATGGCGATTTTGTCAAAAAAATCACAAAATTAAGTTTGAGGTTCAGCGAGAATTACATCTATACTGATTATAACCCCGTTTTTTTTTCATTTCGGACGTCGGAGACCCGGAATCGTGGCGCCGTGACGATACTTTTTCTTCATTCAGCAAACTTTGAAGTCTATTACTTTTTGAACAGGCCTGTATCGAGCAAAAAAAAATTTTTTATTTACTTTGAACCTTTTGTAATAGAATAAATTAAAAAATTTGTTTTCTTTGAAAATTATTCTTTGCGTTTTCAAATAAGAATTTTTTTAAAAAGGGTCCAAAATCGTTTTGAATGAGAAAATCTTTTCTAAATTTTAGGTAATAGAATAAAGGCAATTTCAATTTTTAGGGTTATGGTCTTTTTTATGAGTTAGAGACCCTTGATTTTCATTTTGCATAACTAAAAGTAAACAAGACTTATCCCAGTCTCAAAACAAAAAGTTTCTAAGAAGCCAAAGCTGCTTGGAACGTAAGGACATAATGCTGGCCTGTCAATTAATCATTTGAAAAAAACCTGAAAAATTGCAACACTGTCAACAGGCGTGTGAAAAGCGTTTCAGAGTTTCCCCAATTACCAGCGAAACTGACAATTGGTCCAGCCAGCAGCAGGCGGCGGCGGCGGCAGCTTTACTCCACTGACAAAGTAATGACAGTTTACAAAAGATGAAATAAACAAATGACTGGCCAAGTGGAAGAGGCGAGGGAGAGTGCCACTGGCTGGTAGCGAGAACGCATAAGCAATTTGCTTGGCCCTCGGCTCCCAGGGAAACTGGAAGCTTCGTTTCATTTGTTTTCGCAGCAGTTAAATGAAATTGCATGTAAAAAGAGCAGGAGTGGAGGGCAGCATTTGTAGTGGCTGCTATCATTACACGTTTATTGTTGTTGTTGTTGCTGTTGGTCAAGCGGACACAAGATGCTCTTCATGAGGTTGAAGATGATGATGATGACAATGTCATGCCCGCTGCCTGTGCCTGTGCCTGGGTGGGTGTGAATTTAATAAAACACACACACAAAGGCGGCGCAGTCATGACAACATCCCTCCCACTCCTCCTTCTCCCTGCCTTAATATACAACAACTATTTTCAATTATTGCCAATCAAATGTTGCATTCAATTGATGTTTACATGCAGCAACCTGATTATGGCCCCCACTGTTTGGTATTGGCCCTCGGGCTGCTGCTGTGTGGGCGTTGGGTGGCGGCGGGTGGCTTTTGGGCGTTGCCTAAGAGCCATGTAATTAGTTTGCAAGTGGGTGTCAGGATTAATCTTTGAGAGTGTGTTTGATTGTCGGCACTTCAGACGAGAGACTCTTCTCTCACACACACACACACATAATAATGCAGTGTAAATACCCTGACTGTGTCCATTATGATTGTGTGTGTGGCTTGGTTGACGTCCTGGTCAAAGAAAGTGCGCACCGCACATGTTAATTGAAGGCTGGGCAAACACAGGAAAAGGAAAAGGAGACAAAGAGAGACAGAGCTATATACACAAAGGCCTTGCAATTACGACCACCAACATTGCCAACAGCTACAATGCAGCCAGAACAATACTCTACGAAGTGGTACAAAAAAAAACACGACTCCACGACTTATGAGTACTCAAGTATTTAAGAAAATACTAATTAGGGATTTTCAAATAAAACATAGCGGCAAAAAGTACAGAGAACAATGGAAAACATTATACTACACTCAAAAAGTAATGTTCCAGACCCTAAATATGAGAAATTGGGCTATAATTTTCAGTCTAAGGTGTTTCTCCCTGCATTTTACCATATTAATTTCTAAACAATTGCCGTCTATCAAATCTTGATGATAGTCTCAATCTTTATAAGCTTAAATCTTTACCTCCCGGTTTTGCGATTTTTTGAATCATTTAATCTATTACCCATCAAGAACTGCCATCTATTAAATCTTCTTCAGAATTAAAACTTAGACTTTCGTGATTTTCCGAACTGATTGATTTACACCATCCCTATATTTTCCAGTCTTTATGATAACACTGATCGACACCCAAAATGATTCACAGATCAGAAAAGGATATTATAGGATTTTCATCAGGTCGAAAAAGTTGAGTTACATGAAATTTTTGCATAGATTCAAGGCTTTTTTTCGATTTGATTCATATGGTTGACAGCGTAAGCATTAATTTAAGCCAAACTAGAGACTTCTAGCACCTCGCCATTATTTTCTACACGTGATCGAATAAGCGCAAAAAATTTTTTGAGACTGAGTTCATTTTTCTCAAAATTTCGACATGATGGGCAATATTGGAATACCCTTGTCAAATCTTTGAATCCGAAAAATAGTTTATTTTTGTGTACCTGTGTAATCAAAACTGAAGTATAATTTTAGCGATATTTTTGCAATTTGTTAACAGTTCGGACCTCCTATTTGTCGCCGCTGGGCAGCAACTGAGATTCGGCAGTCTCAGCAGCTCTCTGGGATGCGATGTGCATAGCAAATTGCTGTTGTCGATTGCTCGCCTGTTCTGCCGTTTCTACAGATCTCAACCTGGCCTGCCTCTCCAGTTGTTCATTGTGCCGCGCTTGCTTTTGGAGTCTCAGAAGCATTCTGGAATGCAATGAGGTCAGCAAATTGCTCCCTTCGATTGCTCGCCTGTTTTAAAGTTTCGCCAGCTCTTTGGTCAGGTTGATGGTTCAGCTCTTTCATTTTCATCCTCATTACGCTTATCCGTCTTATTTTTAGACTGTCATATTTTAGAATGTCACGAAATTACATTTTTAGAGTGTTGTCGGGTCACGCAACCAAAACAATCAAAACATTCTTTTCTAATTAATCCCGTGGCCCAACTAAACTTAGCTAAACTTCATTGTTTTGATTTGATTTTTGACCACTCTCTCCTTAGTAGACACAAACACACACACACATGTTGTAATTTCGTCTGTGCTGATAGCAATCTCTCGCTCTATTGTATTTGCATAAGCCGCATTCTAACTGTAATGCGCTCTTTACTCTCTTCGTATCGCTATTCCTTTTATCGCCTGCATTTGGGCAGCAGCTGCAGCACTCGACGTTTGCATTGGCTTCCCTGCCCACACGCTGTTTGTAAGCGGACATTTGGTCCCAAATCACACTTACTTTTTTGTTTGTCTATCGCTTACTTTCGCATTAAATAAACCACTAAAATTGATTGAAAATTAATATTCTTTATTGGACTATTCGTGCAAAATAAACAAACAGGTTTGCTTGTCAAACATTTCATGTAAACTATAACCTCAAACTGTTGCTTCTTTATTTGGAAATAAAGTTGTATAATTTGCATAGACAGGGCTAGTAAAAAAGCTTGCTAGCTCAACAAGTGTTGTAAGCTTAATTCGTTGTAACCTTTTACAATTAGAGCAATTCCGTTCGTTCTATTCATATGAAAAATGAAAAATTTCGTACAAGTCTTCAATGTTCAATTAAAATTAGAGAACAAAGGAACCTACAGTTTAACGCCGATTCAGAACGGCAAATCTTTAAAAGATTTTTCATGGCTAGTTACTTCACATCTGGCGCCAATAGCTGGTAAAGGTGACCGACCACGTGTGTAAGTTTTTAAAGACACCCATTAAGTTTGGCTTTCGGTATTGTGGGTTCAATTTTGCTTTTATTGCGTCTTGCAGTTCCCAACTGTTTTAAGTTCTGATTGCTTGGAATTGACTCAATGATCAGGAGTCATTTAGCGAAACGCCTTCTGATGATTAGATTGGACATCCATGAAACAGCTGTAAAGGTATCCACGCTCTTTTTGGTGTGTCAATGCATAAGTTGTTTTCATTCGATATCCCGAGGCGGGATTGAACCCACAACCTCTTGCACAGCAGCCACACAGACTTACCGCTGCACCACACCCGGTACATTCTTCAATTCAACACGAATGTAATGGATGACTGAATCATTTGATCTCTAAATTTTTTTCTACGTCTTGTCTCTAACAATGAACGACCACCAGCACTTGTTCCAAATCAGGTTTCTTATTCGTTTGTCCCTATCTAAAAGTGATATGCCGCATCTTTTATACGTTTCTGTGAGTTCGTATATGTGTTACATTTCAGGCATGCCGTCGGCATTGTGGGTGAATTTGTTTCTGTGTAAATCAAGGGTGTCTGCGCTCTATACGCTTTGGACGCATTTCTTGTTGTTTCGCGCTAAGCCTATGCCGCGCGTATAGGACTTACGCATAACGAAATTGCAACAACAACTTCGTTTCGTATCTCATCCTTTTCTCTCCTATGCCTCTTGCCGAATTAAACACAACTACAAATTATCATGTGAATGTATTTATTGTTGTGCGTCAATGGATTGCGCTTGCATCAGACAACCACAAGCACACACACACACAGCAAAAGGGAATAACCGGGTTTGCCTTTCGTTTTCTTGTGATTGATGTTTTTCAGTTGGTGATTGCGCGAGCATTAGGTGGGCTTGGCCATTCCTTGGTCTGAATATACGAATATTTTGAGGCAACGCACAAAGTAATTGTCGCTCTCATAGAAATGAGCTCTGATTAAGATATTTTCTTCATCGTCTATACATCTCATTATATGGCTTCTAGTAAAATTTATGATGGGGCTATGAATTTCAAACTATTTCTGCAACATTATATAGATTTTTGTTATAAATAAATTTAAGGAAATCGGATCTGGGGTCTCTATACATTGTCATTGACGTACACTCTCTAGAAACTTTTCTTTCAAATTTCGTAAGCCTTACCATGTAGGATGGAGATATTTTGTACCATATCGATCCATCCATACGTTAGAATCGGTCTTAATAGGAAGTGGTACATTATACTTATAATTCTGTTGACCACCAGTTTGCTTCTGAAGATTTTTTAAATGCATAGTATGCATTCGTTGTCTTCTTGACTCGAAAGTTTATATGTTGTTCATATTTGGGAATATGGTGTCATGAGTGTATAGAATATTAATGACTTTTTGAATGGGTCTCGAAATGATTTATGTGCTATGCAATTTTGTAAACTTTTGGTCATCGCTTTAGAAGCGGGGAGCATGTCCTCTAACACTAATTTGATAAAGCCAAGGGGACACACACACCCAAAAGCTTCTGTCTGTTTCTACGCGGTCTTTCGTTTTTGCGCGCATGCTGCTTTGGAGTTCCCAAACAGTTTTAGCAACGCAGAAATGGAGAGACTCAGATTAGGCAATGATCGCTGATGATTGAGTGTGGTTACTCATGAAACAGCTGTACGATATACCAGCCTCCTTTCTCGTGTTGTGTGTCTCCGTTTAAAGTTATGCGAAAGCATAACATGACCTAGACCTAAAAACAGTCACATATATTTCTGAAAATATAAGTTAATAAAACCAGGGCATGAGTCTAAAATAATTTTTGATCGAATCGGGTTATTTCGGTTAACGGTTTTGAAAACTCACATACGTTTTTCGTATTTCCATATTTTTCTGAAAATGCCAAACGAGATCCCTTAACTAACTTGGTAATATTGAAACAAAAAACCATTGTCCAAGTAAATAGAGTATAGAAAGTCTAATTAGGTTATGTTTGATTGTTGTAATATGCAATGCCAGTTCGTCGTCCGTCCAGCCATGTCATACTATTATCCTCCTCTAGTGGTTTCACTCTGGTCAAACGCCTCAACCTCAACTGTGCGAAATTGGAACCGCCAATGGAATTTAATCAAGTTTTATTTGCACTAGTTCCATGGTCCCCAGCACAGATGAGCAATAAAATCTCCTCCCATGGCCATGTGTGTCTGTGTGTGTGTGCTTGTGTGGGTATTGATTGTCATAATTAAACGCTGCTGCTGCTGATGATGTAGCTGCTGCTGCTGCTGTTGTGCAATTTCTCGTCCAGTCATTGCCATCACGTATCTTTCCACCATTTCTTTCTCTATCTTTCCTTCTTTCTTCCTTTCTTGCTGCTGCACTGTTTGAGTTTTGTAACTGCGCTTTAAAAGTTTTGTTGATTGAATGCAGCGCTGCACAATTGTTGCAAAAGGGCAGCCATAAAGTGGTCTTATACAAACACCCGCCCACATATACTGCACATCCAACCCTCCCCACTAGTTTTATAGCTATTCTTTTGTATGCTCTGTGGATTAGTTCTTCATTGTTTAGCTGCAAAAGAAGAGTGTGGCGCTCTGCAGATAGCAAATGCTGTGGGAGTTAGTAGCAAGCAAGAAGTTGTGAAGTGGTTAGGAGTGGAGAGCGTATGATAGGTGACATTGCTGCAGCTGTTAAGTTGTGGGGGGGCGTGGCAAAATAGCATAGCTAACTAGCTAGCTTTAGTGTGAACGGGCACATGCATTGGATCATATGAATAAGGCATTTAAGTGGCAAGCCAAAGCTGGTACAAGAATGCATTTGTACATAAAGCTGCAGAGTGTGATCTTTGGAAGAAGAGATTTGTGATTGAAGATGTTGTAGATGTCTTCTCAAATTCTAAAAATAAAATTGTCCTAGTTCAAGAAAAACTTTTTCTCTTTTATGATAAAGTTGTCGTAAGCTTCTTTTCTTTCGTACCTCTCGCCTTGTTATTTAGTTGAAACGCGTCTCAAAAAATATTTATTCTGTTAAAACTTTTATAGATTTCCATGGCGCCCGAGCAGGCATGTTTTGAAACAATTGTCTCTCAGTATAATTAATCATAGAATTTGAAAGAATTAAAATCTTTTTCTCTTTTATGATAAAGTTGTCGTAAGCTTCTTTTCTTTCGTACCTCTCGCCTTGTTATTTAGTTGAAACGCGTCTCAAAAAATATTTATTCTGTTAAAACTTTTATAGATTTCCATGGCGCCCGAGCAGGCATGTTTTGAAACAATATTCTCTCAGTATAATTAATCATAGAATTTGAAAGAATTAAAATCTTTTTCTCTTTTATGATAAAGTTGTCGTAAGCTTCTTTTCTTTCGTACCTCTCTCCTTGTTATTTAGTTGAAACGCGTCTCAAAAATATTTTTCTATAAAACTTTTATAGATTTCCATGGCGCCCGAGCAGGCTGTTTTGAAACAATATCTCTCAGTATAATTAATCATAAATTTGAAAGAATTAAAATCTTTTTCTCTTTTATGATAAAGTTGTCGTAAGCTTCTTTTCTTTCGTACCTCTCGCCTTGTTATTTAGTTGAAACGCGTCTCAAAAACTATTTATTCTATAAAAACTTTTATAGATTTCCATGGCGCCCGAGCAGGCATGTTTTGAAACAATTGTCTCTCAGTATAATTAATCATAGAATTTGAAAGAATTAAGTGTGAGGTACTGTTGCTAGTTTCAAATCGTACAATTTTGTCATTAAATTTCTTTTCAAATTATTCAACTCAGAATCTCATCTTTCTTGTGGAATTTGCTCAAATTTTTAAACAACTTGTTTAAAAAATGGCACACTCAAACACTTTCTTCTTAAACCATTTTCTTCATTTCAAATCCCACACAAGCTGTTTGGTTTTTGTGTTTGCTTTTATCAATAATCCTCAATCATTTAGGAGGCTTTTCATTATATCAATTGCTCAAGCTTTACCTTATTAAGCACCCCCTAAACTTCATCAATTCAAAAGTTAAACACATAATTAAAAGCAATTCAAACAACACATAGAGAAAACCCCATAAAAATAGCTAAGCTTCAAACACAAAAGTATCTATGTATCTGAATCTCGTATCTATGCGCTGAGAGTGTGCTTGTGTTTGAGCTTGTGTGAGCGGTGTGCATATGGTTGGGCATTAATCGCATTACTTAATAAATCAATTAAAAAGTTTTTCAAGCGCATAAATAACAACATTTGTGGCATATGAAAAAATGTGGAAGAGTTTCAGGAGGAGCGCACACAACACAACAACAGATATAATGCGTTTGTCTGCCGCTGCTTGCTGCTGCTGCTGCTGTTGATTTTGATGTAATTATTCACACTGCAATTATACGAATCATGGCAATCTTTTGAGCGGCATTTGCTTTATGTTTATCCTGGTTGTTGCTGTTCATAATCTGCAATGAAAGCACAGAGAATGCACATTATTATGTGAAATCATATCAAAGGATTGCCATGCATCAACAGAAACAACAACAACAACTACAAGCAACAGCAACTCTCCTCACATTGCATAATGTCATGGACGAGCGACAACATCATCATATGCGACTGCCTGCCATTTGTTGCCTTGTAATTTTATACTTTTGCATCCAACCCAGACCCACCACCACCCAGCCATGCAACCAGGCAAAACATAACACACAAAACATGGCCCGTTGTCAGGCAAAATGTATCTATGAGCTGACAATGTTACTCCGGGTACTGTCACACTGTAGCATATCGCTTGTCCTAGTTCCATTATATTTTAGTGCAATTGAAATGGGATGTGAGATATTACAATTAAACTTATCTCGAAGAATTAGATACTCTTAGTCTTACGAATAAATAAAAAAATACTAAAAGGAATTTCTTTCTGCTTAAAAATGTAACCAGAAAATCAGTTTTCTTTCATCTACCTGCGCTTAATTTTCCAAATACTCAAGAGAATGTTTGTAAATCAGATACGATGTACTTAGAATTAATAACAGATTCCATAGTTGACCTTAGAACTTTGAATTGCCATATCATTTTAGCTTTCGCCAGAAAGTAAAAGCGGGAGCTTTTATAGGCCGCCTTAACAGTAAAATAGTCTTAGGTCATAAGTCGAAGAATACAAAAAGTAGGAAAGTCGAAGAAGCCCAACTATCAACACAAAAAATACTTCCAATCAAAAAAAATTTAAAAAGATTTTTCCACCACACAACATTATTTTAAAATTACAAATTAAGAGTACAGGGTTGGCCATATTCAACGTACCCATGTTTTTTGTAAAAAGAGCAAAGAAAAACACAATTTTTTTTGTTCGTAATAAAATTTTTAATTGGGATCAAGTAGATATGTTTACATCACTTTTTGGTCGCCTTGAGCAGCTATGGCGTATTGAGCCCGTTTTAGCACCCTTTTCCATGGTTTTGGGCCAACATTTCGGCAGGAATGGCGGCTATTTCTTGGCGAATATTGTTTGTAGGTCTTTCAGGTTCCTTGGGTTGTTGATATAAACCTTTGATTTTAAATAGCCCCACGAAAAGAAGTCTTGAGGCGTCAAATTTGATGAACGTGGTCAGTCAGAACCACCGTTTTCATATTCAGCCATTTTGATGACCCTTTGGACCAGGGACAGGCATATTCCTTTCTCGTGTGCATACGAAAGATCTGAAAGCAGCGCTGCTTCCACATACACAGTATAAGCCCTAAGCAATTTTCGCACCGCTGTAACTGACACACCAATGCAAAAATGTGAAGAGGTGGAGTTCCAAAAGTATCTCGGAATTTTGAATTTTCGCGGGTTACGTATATTCAATTTCGATTTTTGTGGCGTTATGTTGGTACTCATGTCTCTCACTTATGCCGGACAAGCTCGGCCATTTTGAATATTCACTTAATTGTTGACAGCTGCTTTGCTTGCACGTTTTTTGGATCGTCTTCGATTTTTACCTATTCAAAAAAATGGATCAAAGAACCTGTATCCAAAATTTTGTGTGAAAAACGAAATTAATGCGCGGATGCATTCCGAATGTGACTGTGGCATACGGAGAAGCTACCTTGGACCAGCCAACGTTTATCGGTGGCACAAAATGTTCTCGAAGGCCGAGAAGATTTGAACGACGAAGAGTAATAGCCGGACGCCGAGCACTTCAACAACACAGACGAACAAATTAAGGAAGTGGAGAAATGGTATTGGCCAATCGTCGAATCACCGTTGGAGAAGTTGCTGAGGACCTAAACATATCGATTGGCTCGTGCCATTTGATTTTTATCAATGATTTGGGCATGAGACGGGTCGCCGCGAAATTTGTACCAAAAATTGCTCAATTGCGACCAAAAACAGCATCGCATGAACATTGCTAAGGGAGATGTTAAACTCTGTCCGCGACGACCCAAATTTGCTCCAGAGGGGTCATAACTGGTGACGAATCGTGGGTTTATGGTTATGACGTGGAAACCAAAGCTCAATCATCTCAATGGAAGCTGCCGCACGAATCCAAGACCGAAAAAAGCGCGCCAAGTTCGGTCGAATGTGAAAGTTTGCTGACAGTTTTCTTCGATTTGCAGGGGGCGTGGGTGCATCATGAGTTCTTGCCACAGGGAAGAACGGTCAATAAAAGAATATTACCTGCAAGCTATGCGCAATTTGCGCGAAGCGATCCGCCAGAAACGCCCGGATTTGTATAATATCTCATGGGGATTACTTTGAAGGGGACAAAATAGATATTCATGAATAAATAAATAATTTTGAAATAACACAAAATTCGCGATACTCTTTGAACACACCTCGAATTGTTTGCCTGCCTCTGCTTTGGACCCATTCCAATCGACAAGGATTATTCGCAGGCAACAATTTTGTGTAAATTGGATTAATTGTACGGGTTCATAGCTTGCACCGTTCCATGGTAAAAGTCTACTTGGACTGACGCCGATCTGGCGTCGCTGTCAAAAGTTATAGTGTTGCCTGATTGGTCCGTCGAATATGTCCATCCCTGTACACTGTTATACCAAATTTACACTGCGGTCGAACGACATTTTCTGGGTCTGCGACCTCTTAGGTGTTTACATTGAGTGAACGGTGGCAAAAAGTCGAAAACATTAAATCAGCTGTTTGTCGTATACTTTGAATTTGGATAAATATTGAACTTTTGTCACGCTACGCGATTACGGAGATGCCCCAGCTTACCCAAAAAATAAAAAACTAATTTTCGACTAGCCATTTATGAGGAAAGAGTTGCAAAAAACACGGGTCTAGCTCTTTTTATTGTTGTGGTATAGAGAGAGCGTAGATTGTCAGTGCTATAAAGAAAGGTAATGTGATACTATCGCCCTGCCAGCATTTTCTGAAATTTTTGACCCCATTCAAGCTTTTTTCAAATCCTCTGTCTGATTAAAATAGTAAATGATAAGTTCGTCGGGGGAAAAATGGTACCCTAGTCGTTACTCTTTTTGAAGAGTCGTTTTTACTCATTGTTGAACATAAGCATGAGTCTTTTTCAAGTCTTCCTTTAATCGCACCTGAAGCTAATCTCTTTTTATCCACTAAAATGGCTTCGGAAAAAGGGCTCAAAAAGGGACACTCGTGGATTATAAAACAAAAAAATCAGTTTCTCTCCTTCAAAGAGAATCAAAACCAACCAGGTTGTGTTTTGTCTCCCTTTTGCAAATTTTTGCAAATATTTTTGACGTTATTGGTCTCTTTTTTTCGTATTACTTAACATAAAAATATGTTTTTTTAAGGAAATTTATTTTAGAAATGGTTTAAATTACGACTAAGAATTATTCAAAACCATAAAATAGTCCCAGAATTTTATTCTTCAACCTAAACTCGTTTCAGTTTTTGATTTGTAGGCATATATATTTATCATCTAAATCTTATCAGATTGCAAATCTATTATTAAGTGTTCACAGGAGTCAAGGGTTATGCATAATGAATTGCATCCAAAAGTAAGGCAGACTTCCCTCGAAGCTCTTCACCATCTTCTCTGTTGTTGTCGTCTCCGATGCTCCTCCTAACATTGTCTCATTGCTTTTTGCCAGCGTTAAGGGGAAGCGTTTAATTAAAAACATTTTGTATACACATTTGCTTCCTTTTTGTCAGATTCCGTTTGCAATTGCTTTGCCAACTGCCTTGCCCTGTCTCCCTCTGTGTTGTTAATGATATCACCAAATGGCTGCTGTCAGTTGTCTGCGCTACTTGTTCGTTCTGTTGCTGTGTTAATGATATTTAATGATGATGCTAGGCCCCCACCCACTTACCTCCTGTTTGAATATTTTTGGCCCGACATTTGCTTCCTAAATTCGCAGGGAAAATTTGTTTGACTCTGCGGCACATTATTTGATTTTCTGTGCCTGGCTTTTAATATTGCATCCCAAAATCCAAAAACTCATCCTTCACCCTCCCCCATCCCACCCATTCTAATGTCGGATTTTAGCAGGCGCCAGTTATTGCCATGACTCTCTGAATTCGGTATGCCCCCGCAGGCCACAATCATTATCAGTTTTCTGTTTTCAGTTTTTGGTTGTGTGCAGATGCACTGATAGATGCATTCCGGGGAGGGGAGAGATAGAGATGCATTTGTGTGTGAAAGCCCACACACAAGATTACACAACCTGCATTTGGCCTTAGTGCTGTTTTCTGAGCAGCAGGTCAATTGCAACTCACTGGATGACTCGTTCTTCTCACTTGTTGCTTGGGAAAATTGGTATAGGATAGGCCCTAAGATAATGCTAATAAATCGTTCATTAAAGTTGAATGCTGAAAAAAGATTTCAGTTTTTCCCATGTTGCCATTATGGAGAAGAAGAGAATGAAATTTGAAAACTTCGACAGAGTAGCATTTTTAGAAACTAAAATCTAACCAAAGTGTAAACTAGAAAATCATAAAAAGACAACTCTAATACTCCCAATTTCCCCCGTGTACCCACTGTAGCCTCCTCCAATTGTCATCAACCTTTGCGAATCTTATAAATAGCTTTGGCCCCAAAATTGACACAGCCAGCGTTGAGTTCAACTAATTTATGCATACGAGTATCTATGAGACACAGCACTTCACTTCACTCTTCCATCATCATCAACATCATCATCGTCCTCCGCGTCATCCTCATCATCTGTTTTTCGTATCGAGTACTGAGTGTATGTACTTGTTCGTCTCTCTCTGTCTCTGACGAAGTTTATTTAATATGCGTGCGGCGTCAAAGTTTGTGATGATTATTTCGGCAAAGGGCGGGCGGGCGGCGGTACTCTGGTTTACTCTGCCTGCCTGCCGACTAACAGACACGCCCCCCGTTCCAGGCATACAAAAATAACCAATATTGATTTGTCATGGTGCACGTCGGTGTGAGGCAAAAGAGTGGGAATGGTCTCTGTGCTCTGTCAACGGCTGTGCTGTTGTGTGTTTGTGTTCTTTTTTTTTTGGTGGCGACTGCTTTTAATGATTTTGGTTGCAGCTTTTGAGATAGACGTATGCACAAACTTGTTCTCTATATTCAATTCTCTGATTTTTGAGATAAAATGATTGATCGATTTTGATGCCAATTAATGCGGAATTCAGCTTTAAAATTGAAACTGTATCAGAAGTATCAGCATCCTACTATATTTCTGGACAATTTCTGGAATTCGGACAAAAAAAAATAACAAAAAACTGTCAGATTAAAATATTTATATTTCAAAAAAGAAAACTATGTACTTTGCTGTCATGCTCAAAATAAACCCAAACAAACGAGTTAATTGATAACCCTGTAGTTCAGCTGGTGTCAAGGCACTACCAGGCCTAACGACCTGATGCATCACTGAGCGTCAGTCGCGTCGTTAACGACAGATTATACATCACAGCGCTAGTCTAGTACGGGCACTATAGTGTGCACCCATCACCAAACTAACGACTGGTAATGCCGGGTCGTACCGGATCGGAACGTTTTCCGGACATTCCCCTACAAAATTCGTTAGGCAAATACTTGGCTCGTGGTTGGTCTGGTGGCGAGTGCTCACTACAAAGAGTTAGAGAATTCGTTAAACTGGTGACTTAATTAAATTTTATTTTCAATAAAATCGTGATATATTCTGCCTTCTCTCAATTCGAAAAAAGCTTTTGTTTGAAGGATTCAATCTTTTCGATTGTTAAGAACTTGAGAAAGTTTTTTAATTTGTCATTGGGTCGGAGAGTCTCTTGCGATATACCCATCCTGCATTTCATACTCGATGAATTCGAGAGCTCTCAACCAATAATTAATGTTCGAAAACTGATGGTTTGGGGTTATCGGGCGAAGGTTTTCCTTCGAACCTTGGTTCGGGGAAAATCTACATAGCGCATATAACTTTCTTTATAGTCATTTTCTAAAAACGTTTTTGACTTTTTTTTTGTTTTTGTATATTATTTTACATCTATTTTGTTACTTTCTGGTAGCAACTTACGATGTAGTGTTAATTATTGTAAGTAAAAACTGTCAGTGTGACAGGTTCAGATTTGGGAGTTGCGATGGAAATGTTCTCTAAAGTCTACTTTGGGCTCGGATTCCATTTATACTTCGCTTGCCGATTTGGGTGTCCTATGAGTCTCTTAAGGTAGTCTTCATATTGCTTGTTAATAACGTCACCTATCATAGGGACGTTAAGTACCTTCTCCAGCCTTCTCGTGCACATGTACCAGGGCGCTCCCGATAGTCTGCGCAGTAATTTGGCTTGGAGAACAAATACAAATACAAATTTCTGGTGTTCCATTAGGGTTGTACATACCTCAATACTATTTTATCGTCGTAGCCTATGACCAAACGGAGAAAAAAAGGATACTTCTAAAATGTCCATTTGATGATTTTCGTATATGTATATTTGGACTGGATATGTCTTTAATACCATTTTAATCATCCGACGGAGCTAAAAATCTTCCAAAGGATGATCCGTTGGATGATTTAAATGATATTAAAGAAGTTTAAAAGGATACTAAAGGCATATCGCCCCCCTCCGCCCCCACAATAAAAAATGATGAATAACTCCGACAATTTTAATGATATCAAACTCATATGCAGTGTAGTGTATGTGCCCAATATCGACAATCTCAGAAATTTTTATAAGGATCGGACTAAAATGACAGAGTTATAAAAGGTTAAAAAAACATTGCATAGTTTTTGGCGCCGCATGGGCTATTTGCTTACATTAATGTCAATGCTCTATTAGCTAACATAAAGGAAGGCTTTTCAACAGTTGTGAATTACACAAAAAATTTAACAGATATTGACAAACAGTTTTTTTATTGGATAGATAAAAAATGAAACTAGAAATTAAATTTTTGTGTTGTTGTTGTTGCGGTTGTTGTTGTAGCGCCCATTAAAATAGGACGAAAAATAAAAAGTTGGTCCAATGGTTCCGGATTTTTTTTGGAAACGGCTTTTTCGAATTGAGTAAAATACCTGCCTCCACGTTTGAGCTAGGTTCAGAAACACCGGAGATATAGGGCTTTAAAGTCAAAATTTCGAAAATGGTCAACTTTTTTTTCCTAAAATCGTCCCAGTTTCGCATTTTTGGACCTACCCGGTTCCCCGAAGCAGGTGCGAAAATGGTGTGTATTATGAATAAAACAAAAAAATTTTAAATCGGTTAATATTTGGGATATCTTTTTTTTCGGAACCAGTTCTCTAAAAGTGGTTTTGAGATAATCGAGTTTAAAGTTTGAATTTTGTTTTCGACGTACTAAAACTAAGTTATAATTGTTTTCAAATAGTTTTTCATATTCATTTGGGTGTTAGCTATGACTGAAAAAAAATTTCATCCAAATCAGTTAATGGTTTCCCGAGAAATTACGGATAAAGTGGGTCAAAAGGTGGTAAAAATAATTCTCCTATACTTTCTAAATACGATTTTTTTTTGGGAAACTTACTTTTTTTTTGGAATTTTTCGAGCATATTATATTTTTTTCAAGTTTTTTAATTTACATAACAAGAATTCCATGGAGTGTTTAGAAATACGAGGGTCGATAAAAAAAAATTTTTCCATACAAAAGGTCGACCAAAAAATAGAATTTGTCATTTTTCGCTGAAAAAGTACGTGTCCGATCTCCTCGAAATTGTTACATACTTTTGCACTAGCGACCTCGACACTGGTCTGCAGGGCTTCTCGCTCAATTTTAGCCTAAATGCCAAGTGGTTTTGGCTGCTCTGGCGAGACCCGTGATGGTCGAGTGAACTGAGAGGCCGGCGTCAGTGTGTGCTGTCTCGAGGTTTTGAGTTCAAATTCCAGTAAAACACAAAATTTAAAAGTAATATTTACAAGCGGTTTTTTATTCGACAGCTAATCGGTAAAATTCAATTAGGAAATTGTTGTTGTTGTTGCTGCGGTTGTTGTTGTATTTCGGTTCAAAGTCAGACAAAAATTTAGAACATAGGCCCTGAAATGATCTTAATTGTTCATAAGTTTTTAAAATCTCAGCCGAACGCATCAATCACTATCTCACTTTTCGACCAAACATTAAATCCAGAAGATTAATCAAATTGTCAAGCCCGAATTTTTATGGATTCTCCGCGAAATTCACTGTAACTAGCTCAAATATTTTAGCATCTTCTGAAAAATGGTATCTGTCTGGTGTGTTTTGTAACTATCATCAAAACTATTCTATCTATCTATCGAAGCTAAGGTTTCGCTTAAATCTTAGATCTTAACATTTTTAGGCTTCTTCCCCTTTTCGATTTCGAACAAATTTTGCGGAATCGGAATTGAAAACTCTTTCGTTTTTCAAAACCCGCTTATATGATTCGACTTTTATCTTATAACTTCCATTAATCGTCATTCAGCTGCCTTGTTGGCTGAAGGCTTCTAACGAATTATCTAGTCCTTTCTTGAATACCAGATCTCTTACCATTTCCGATTGATCGAATTCGGAAACGAGAACAGATCTGTTTATATCGCTAAAGCATTGTTTACTTATAAGATGACCACCCGAGGATTTTAAAATATTTTACATTTCTAAAACATCCTTTTTCTGGTTTCCTAAAAAAATTGTTTCACCTTCTATTTACATTAATAGGCAATTTTGATATAATTTTCAAAAGGTATCTTCAAAAAATCGGGTGAACAAATTCATTAAATTATTTAAGTTCTTAAAAAAGTTTTTATACTGTCTAGAAAAAAAAAGTTTGTTACAAAGTCGTAAGTGTGTTTGTTATACTCTGAACAAACAGAGATGGTAAGGGTTTGACTGTGTGAAATGTTTCTTACTTGCGGGTATATTTCGCAGGAAAAAAACGTCATATCTCCCACAGTTTTATAGATAGAAGGTTCGAAGCTTCTGGACATATTTAGTATTCTGGATTCATTATCGATCCGCTGAAGGGATTATAAAGATCGGATAAACGATATAAGAGTTATAAGGAAAAAAAAACAATTATGGGCAGCACCGGTCGCAACGGTGATAGGCAGCACTTCACAGGTACAGAGTATGTTATAGTCGGGCTTGACCGACTTTCTTTCATGTTAAGCTAAACTTTGTTCCAAAAAGAAGGGGTCCAGATTCGGGGGTCATTTATTTAGAAGTTTCGACTCATGATCCGGTTCAAAGGGCTAAAGATCTTAAACCCGTTTTGAAAGCTAAGGCTCTGAATCGGTTTGCAGGCTTGATAATTATCTTTCAAGTTATGCTTTGACACCTTAATTTTATTTCCCATGTATTTTGCAATCCAATGAAATCTCTTCTCGAGCACTTTTTTCTTGAGGAAAAAAGACAAGTACAAAGTCCTTATGGATTGCGAAACTGAAAGTACTGAAGATTTCTCCCCAAACATAGACTTCTCTTTTTTTTCCTGGTGATATTCAATCTCGGAACACTCTTTTGTTTGTATGTGAATAATTTGTTTTGTTTGCCAACTTTTGTGTGTGCGGCTTTTTGGCAGAAAGCCGCTGCTGCTGCTGCCAGACAACCACGAAAAAGCTTTTCTCTCTCACTCTCTCCCGCTTGTTGTATGTGTCCGACTCTTTTGTGTAAGTGCATTATTATGTTGATTATGCAGATTTATTATTATCAACATATATGCACACTCACACAAACACACACACACACATACAGCCACTGAGCATACTTAACTGTATGGGCATGATTCATAGTTTAATGTGATGCAAACCAAATGCTTCAATAGTCTGAGCCGCTTAGGCACGCTTGATAGGTTGCCCTTCTCGCCAGCAGAAAGTGCATTCTCTTATTCTCTTCTCTGTGCACAATTGAAATTTATAATTAGTACACACGCACACACACACACACACACAGTAGTAGTCTTCACATAGAGTATGATTAATACTTCCCAAAGTTATTTGTTATTAGATTACACATAGCCCATAGAGTCTGGCAGAGTTCGGTTCGGTGTTTGGTGGTTGCGGGGGATTTGGGGGTGCAAGGTCTATGCATTGTGCGTGGTCCCATTGTTTGTGGCTCTGCATTGTTTCCTCTGCTTTGTTTTCAAAACTCTGATAACAGTTTTTCGGGTGGAAGCCCAACTTCAAATTGAAAACTTTAATTAGAATTATTGTTGTTGCTGTGGCTGCCGCTGCTGCTGCTGCTGCTGCTGCTATTGTCAATGACTCTGGCTCTAAGTGCCCAGACCAACTCACCTTCAGTCGCAGTCGAGAGAGTCCGGGGTCTAAAAAGTTGACGCAAAACTTTGCCTCAGGAACTTGACGCGTGTTCAACATACTTGAGCGCCTCCGTTGGAGAGTTGGACAGGGCAGAAGCAGGAGGAGGAGGAGTGGGGAATTGGCTTGCGTGGCAAGTGCAGTTTTAATAAGTTGAAAGTTTTGTTCGGAAATCAGTTAGCCGCTTAGTTTTTTTTCCCTTCTGCTGGCACGCTTCCACACCCCTGCAAAAAGGAAGGAAAATGGCTTTTTATCAATTTAGAAAATAAGTGAAATTGTTGTTGTGCAAACTATGTATTTCCTGCTTAATTGTCAATTAGTGGGCACAAATTTGAAATAAACGGTTTTCAAAACCAATCAGCCGCAACGCTCAAAAAAAAATATAGACTCGTTCAAGCCCAATCAATTTATTTATTTCACATACAAATTGTTGTTGTTGATGTTGTTGCTATTGCCTTGCCCATATTTGCACGCATTGCCTGCCCCATGAACCCCAAACCTATTAATTAGTTAGGCCGCCGCAAATTAGTGGAACATGTGTATGTGTTTTTTTTCCGTCTGATTATTAAAAATGATTTTCAATCTAATTTCTAATGAGATGGTTTCGTTGAGGTTGGAACCAGTGTTGCCATTTTAGCTATTTAGTTTCTAGATCTAGCATTTTTTAAAATGCTTATAAATTTTCTGAAATGCTATTAGCTATAAATCTAGCAACTTTAAATTTATGTTTAGCTATTTCTAGCAATTTTTATATTCTTAAGACGAAGTGCAAAATAACGCATATTAAATTGTTTTGAAACCTTTGCTATAGAACTTCCCCTGAGTAAAAAGTCTTAAAAGTGAATTTCCGAGTGATAATTTAAGGCATAATCATTAGAAATTGTTTTAGTTCATAAGTGATTTTAGTTGAGTTTCACTACTCATGAAATTTAGTACTTCAATTTATGCCTAAAAAGCGAAAGTCATTAAAGATCGCATTGCCAGCATTAGATTCATGACCAAAAAGCAGGCAAGGAAAGCCATGTTTTTAGTACCAACTTTTCCAAATCAGCGCTAATTTTAGTACTGATTCGGTACTGAGCCTCCTGACTGGTTCTATCCACAGTAGTGATAGTCGTATGAAAACATTCAGGGTGTCTTCAGTCTTTATATTCTTTCGTAGAAATTGACTACAATGAATTGACAATATGTTTTTATTTATTATAATGAGCAAAAAAACTCAAATATTGCTGATATGGATGAAGTAACTAAACTCCGATACATAATTCTCAGTACTGAGATCAGCATTTTTTGGCCTTTCAGCTTTCGTTGCACTTAGATTCTGGTTTGGTTTGGACTCCAAAAAAAAGGGAGATTGTGAATTCATTGCGGGACTCAGTGCTTTTTGAAGAATTTGTTAGTGCTAGCACCTTGAAAAGCCAATTGGGGTAATTGTTTCCTTCGATACACCGCGAATTAAGAAGAATTATCATGCAAAAAATTTCCGGCGATCATTCATGGTTTCTTTTTTAAATTAAAATTGAAGTTTGCTGATTCTGTACTGAAATTACGTATAATGGACAATTATCGTAATTTTTAAGTTATTGTTGGATTTTAGTCTCAAAAACAATTTTTTTCAGTTTTACCCTTTACAATTTTTAGCTATTTCTAGCAATTTTTTTGCGCAAACTTATCACTAGACATCGGATTTTAGGTAAAATCATATTTTTAATGTGTGGTCACAAAAATATTTGATTGGATACAAATTTGTTTCACGAAAAGTAGATTATTTTAAATCTTCATTGATTTTGCATATTTGACATATTTACATATCTTCGACCTAAAAGCATATTCAAGAATATTTCGACCTATTTTGACCTATTTTGGAATATGTCATATGCTTTTACATATTCCGAGAGTCAATATATGCTCCCAAGTAGGCGTCTGCAATATAACTTTGCTAATTAAATGTATAAACATCGTCGGTCATTTTTGTGGCCTTCATAAAGCAGGAAGTAAAGATGCCGAAAACAAATAAAAAAATGAAACCACTGATAAAGCCGGGAAGTTTATAGCCAATCTTAAAGTTGTAAGTCTCAATGATTTAACTCCCACAAGACCATATCTAGTTGCTAGTAAGGAGATAGAAAACGTCAACAGTGGTTCAATTTCAAGATTTGTAAATAATGCCCTGAGGAATTTGTGGCCGAATGACATTGAAGAAAACGTACTTATGCTACTAACGGATGCAGCTGCATATTTGATTAAGTCCGGAAAGCATCTAAAAGTATCCCAACATGATTCATGTTACTTGTTTGGCTCACGCGCTCCATAGGATTGCGGAGACTGTGCGTGCATCCTATCCTGATATAAATAAATATGTGTCCAAGACAATGTAAGAAAGAATAAATATGCAACACTTACATCGTGTGATGTGGAGAGAAGCTTTTCGGCTTACAATATTACGCGCGAAATATACGATGTTTCGCAGATTCTTAACAGAGTCTGCTAAGCTGCTGCTATTAACTGCATATCTATGTGCTTCAGTCCCTGCTGCATATAGATTGACCTGCTATGCGGTTTGTTTGGCCCACCAAGCTCTCGATGGCAGACGCCATCTTCTCGGCAACTGCTGTGCTTTGGCAGTCTGATTTTTTCGGAGTGTGGCCTTCACTTTGACAGCGTTAATTAAATTAATTTTATCAGCATTTGAAAATGGCTGTAATCGTCGCTTTTTGGCAGAATCTTTTTTTTTGGTGCGCTCATTGCTATGTTTGTGGTTCTTCTTACTTACAATTCCGTGCGATTCGATTCGTTCTCTCATAATTTCGCGCGAAATGAGGCGTTAACAACACTTTACTCGCTACGTTATTGGTAACAGAACGTAGTGGCGTAATCTTTTTTGTGTCGAGTGGAAACTGTTTACGGAATCGCGACGCGGAAAATTTACGCAGCATATGGTTTTATATGCACTTTTTCTTCTCGCGGCCATTTCGCGCCGAGTGGACACCGCCCTTATCCTTATACCATGGAAAAACTTATAATTATATATTGTAAATTAAGTTATAATTAATTTTACCAGCCACACATATGTGCCATAAACTTAAACACAAATCAAAAAATCTCATATATGAAAAAATATGTTGACATATTTTGACCTAAATTGACCTAATTTTACCTATTTTGACCTATTTTTGACCTATTTTAGCATATGCTTTTACCTAAAAAAAGCATATTTTGGATATGATCATCTTAAAAAATTGCCAATATTTATATTAGTCAAACGCCAAAATTTCGAATTTTTTGGACCACAAACAAAAAAAACCTAAAATCCGATGTCTACTTATCACCTTTTAGATCCCTTACTCTGTCAACACTGTTCCAGAGCGGTTTGCAAACCTCATTTAAAGTATTTTTGTTTTCGTAACTCATTACAAATTAAGTTTTTACAAGAATCTATAGGATTTCAGTCCGAAAACAACAGTTTTTTAAGTTTTAGTTTTTAGCTATTTTTTAGCAACTTTTTTTTATTTTTAGCTATTTCTAGCAACTTTTTTTTTAAAATCTAGCAACTTTTGAATGTCATGTTCTGGCAACACTGGTTGGAACACAGCGTGTGAAATTTATGTGAAACTCGCCTAATTTCTGTATAGAAAAGACAACAATTTTACCTTAACTAAAGCTTGTTTCTCATATGCTCAAGGCTTTAACCACATAACCTCCGCTCATATATGCCATTCCACATCTGACACTTGTGTGCGGGTTATTTCCTTTTCATATATCCCACCGCAATTTCACTCTTGCTCTTCCTTCACGACGACGACGACGACACCCAATATTCCATATTACCATGCGAAGGCAGCACTCATCCACAAATTAACGCAATGCGCTCTCGTCACACGCAAATGCTAATTAAAGGGGCTGGTGGGCTAACTGGGTCACAAGACACGGGCCAAAAGCACGGGCAGATGACATTTCACTACTAACGGCATTTGTGTGCAGCCTCTCGCAGAGGAGGCCTATGGAGAACTATCAATCTTGTGCATAGCCAAACATAATTTATAACCGAACCAAACCAAAACCAACGCCCCCTACCGCCCACTACTCTCTCGCTCTCCCTCTCTCTTGCTGAAAGTGTTAATGCATAAAAAGGGGCGTGGCAAGAGGATGTAGATGCAGATGTGGATGCGGTGCTCTTTTAATGAGCCGCCAAAGCGTGAAAAAGCGCAACGATGCCGCCGCCTCCAACTCCTCTCCTCTCCTCAGCTAGGTGAGGCACCGGTGATAATTATGAATGGAGCCAACTGTAAACTGACACAAAACAAACTCCAACCAACCCACACACATGGTCGGGAGAGAGGCCATTGAGCTGTCAGTTGCCAACGACGACCTCGCTGATGCGGCAGCTACACCCAAAAAGCTACACACCCCACTGTTAAGCAGCTTAATCGAGCTCCAGCTACGCTCTGCCCCGTTATCATTAGTTGCATCTTAGAGGCACTCAGCCGGAGTTGAAAAGCTTTCAGGCAGAGGCAGGCAGGGCAGGTAGGTAGATAGAGGTAGAGGTAGAGGTAGGTAGGCACCAGGTAGTCAAGTGCAGGCCCAGGCTCTCTGGCTGCATTGGAACTTGGCTCGGACGGGCATTTTATAATTTATTGCCTTGACGATAGTGGAACAAATCTATTAAAATGCGCATATTAAGCCAAAAGCAGCTTAAGTAAATTACGCACTTATGACGATGAAGGGGGGAGACGACGACGAAGTAGAAGGGTAAAGGAGAAAAGATGCTAAAACAAAAACTCCGATTGTAAAAATTGTTTAATGAAGCACTAAACCAAAGAAGCAAAGGGGGAAGGTAGAAACACGAATATGAAATACACTTGAAAAGTCAAGAAAAAAAGTTCGTTAAACAAAAACTGTTGTTGCAAAAATATTGTAAAACCTTCAAACATGACTTTACTAATAGTTTTACCAAGTTAAACAGTGTATGGAAATTTAAAACTCTAGACTTGAAGGTAAAAACTCCTAAATTCGCTCTAAAAATTAAGACATTTTTAAAGAGATAACCTTCATCTAAGTATGAAAACTGAAAGTTTTTGGTCTTTCTAGCGGCATTTAATTAATAACTTCTAAACTAAAATAGATGTCTTCAGTCGTTTTTTTCTCACTGCTCAGAGAAAAATTATAGAATTTTCAAGAACAAAAAAATTTGTTTTTTATTTTTTTAAATTAAAAAAAAATTTTTTTTAAATATAAATTTTTTTTTTAATTTTATTGTTTTTTAACTTCAATAAACATATTTCATAAATCAAAATTATCTAGAAAAGGATAGAATATTATTCGGAATCAGAGAGAGGCATATCCAGATGCTTTATTAAAAGCAAGCTCTTAACATCATCATCCATAATAATCGTTTTCGCAGAAGAAATTTGATACCCATTTGACAATGAAGTTATCAAAGGGTCGGAAAAAACTAATAAAGCATTTAAGATATCTTCCATGGTATTTTTCCTGCAATTTTTTTCTCGTATTGCCCTCGCGTATGTTTCGGAAATCCTTGTTCCTGTCTTCAAGAGCTTTCTCGGCCATCATACCAATTGGAAGGCAAAAATGGCTTATAATGTTTGCTCCATGAATCAAAATTCTGTGAACAGACGATTGCATATAAAACCAGGGGTATGCTTTCACAAACAATTCGGCAGTTTCTCTTGCGTAAGATCAGAATGCCTCCGAATTTATTTCGTGGCAATAAGCCAGTGCTCGTAGGACTACACTGAATCGATGTATTAAATCATAGCTTACTCCTGTTATACGAGCAGCCAAATTTGGTTGTTGGAAAAACCTCCTTGCAGTGTTTCCGTTGTTTGTACTGCCAGTACTAGCAATTGGTATTTTCTCCAGCAAATGCATTTCTTCTCTTAGCTTCTGCTGAATAATTTTTTTATTTTGTTCAACGACATCCTTGTCAGCACCACGAGCTTGTCACTTTTGTATTGGAATTCTATATGCAATGTGCAAAACACACTCGAAAAACCTAGTCCAGGCGTGGAGACTTGATAAGCCATATTCAAATAGGTTTTCATTAATAGAAAAGCTCTTCACCAAATTCAGATCGTTCATATTTTTAGGAGTTGCGCTACAGATTCCGCATGTTTGAGAAGAGGATTCCGATATGACACTGGACGTGAAACTTCTTAATTGGGATCGCTTTTTCGTGACATATTAAAAAAAGTATCCGTTTTGCTACTGTAATTGTGCCTAAAAAGTGCCATAATTTGAAGGATAGCAGGTATTAGCAGTTCATATTAGACATTTTGGACGCACAATGATTCACACTTCCAGATAAAATAAGAGTTAGACTGAATCCAGGTGAATCTGGTAAGTTCTTCTCCACGAAAGAATGGTGTGCGCTACTGTGGGCTCGTTGTTTATACACTTAATTACCACTACTTTCTATAAGCAACACATTTATGGACACAAACACTGATTTTCTATGTAAAACATACCTTGAAGTTAATAAAAAACAAAACTTTTAATAAAATAAGTATTGTAAATTTCCCAGGTAATCGATATGAAGGCGCACAACAAAGAAACAATTTAGTAAAGCGCTTGCTGAAACATATGTTGTGTTTGACAACTCACAGCTGTTGATCAGCTCATCGGAGAGCTTATAAAAAACCACCAAAATCTAATCAATGTATCTGTAATCGATTTGTGAAAAAAATTCAACGCTTTTTCAAATTTGAATTAAATGCCGCTAGCGAGGCTCAATCGCCCACTGTGGAGCGCGGGAAATTTCATCATTTTCGCATGAGCGGCTGCTAGTCAGTGACCAGTTAATATGCCTATGTGGTATGATCGGTCTATAGACTCTTCTATGGAGCTGTAGCAGATCACAAATCACTTTTGAGATTCTGCAGCCGGTTGTGTCTTTCAACTTTTCCTCTGTTTCCATCTTTCTGTTTAGCCTCTGTTAGAAGCTGGGTATGTTTAATGGTGCTTTTTGGCTAATTACGACTCCGGCTTTTGCCATTTCCGAATTCAGTGGGTGGGAATCCAGTAAATTTGCACCTCTTTAGGAGTTCT
>JAEIFV010001053.1:0-99730 GCA_018904265.1 Lordiphosa collinella | reverse complement strand
CATAAGGACTCTACCACTGAAGTACGTTCTAATTACTGCCTGAAAGTACTGCGGATCAGCAAATTCATCTTACACGTTTAGTATTCGGTTTCAATCAGCGCTGCTAAACCCATTTTTCACGTCTAGGTTGAGCACAAGACAGTACTACTTAAGCTGTATTTTCACTTGTCGAGATTTAATATGAGACGGGTGAAAAAACATTAGTTTACTGTAAGTTAGCTGTCAAAAAACTCATATGAGAACTCATATATCCTACTTCTCATGCAGCTTTTCATATATTTTAATGCCTCTCAGATTAACTATTATACTTGTCTGATATCTCAAATGGGAAATTGTTGTTAATGTTTCAAACTCCACAGCTGACAAAGCGTACGCTGTGTCACTTCCCTGAAGACGACTCCCGAAGGGTGTCGAAATATATCGGAAAAGGAGAAAAAAATTGTGTTTATATTTTTATAGCACATAAATGACACAGACCTTGAGCCGACTAAAAACCACTTCTGAAATGGGAAACGTTTATGAGATATCAGACATGTGAAAATTCAACTTAAGATCCTCGTTTCCGACTTGGCCTTTCTAAAACCGAACAGGTTTGGCGAAAGCCCACCTACTCCACTGAAGGCTCAAGGCTCTCGAGAGCAGCGAGCAAGGAACCATGCAAAATTGAGGTAGCTGACCCTAAGTAGCTCATAAAATATTTTCTTTCAAATCACAAAAATGTTTTCAACATTTTATATAGAATCAAAAAATCTCATGGAAGACGGTAACTTGTAATGAACAGGCGAAAAAAATCTATGTAGTTTGAATGAATTTAAGAAAGGTTAAATAATAAAGAAAGTAGATATTCCGATCTGATTAGGCATTGGACTATAAAGAAACTTTTTTGAATATTTTACTTTTCAACATAATCTTTTTCCTCCATCTTTTTATACCATCCAAATAATAAGACCATCAAAAGATAGTCAAGGTCCTCAAAATTAGCAATCGGTTAATGGAAACCTCTTTTCGCTGTCAAATTTGTTTAACATTTTGATAAATCTTAATTTGGGTAGGATAAGTCTGGAGAGTTAGGTAGGTGAAAACTAATTCGTGTCCCAATTTATATTTTTATGAGTTCTGATTCTTAATTCGTCTTTGAATCGATTCAAAATCCTTTAAAAAGTATTTTCCGTCTCAAGGTTATCAGTGTTCTACTTGGCCTTCTTTGGACTCAACTCCGCAAAAACAGTCCACTGATACGTGAGATCCTGGTCTTCGTTGTGCAATAGTGTGAACAGGTTAATACATAGTTCTCCCTATGGTCGAAATTCCAAATAATCCAATATTTTTTTTTTGGCATTCGTCAACTCTTAGTACTCATACGAACATATGGTGTAAATCTTGGGTTAATTGAATTTGTTTAACCATGCCAAAAAGGGAGACGAACATTTGTATGGGACTTGCTTAGCGTATTAATATATAGAATACGAGCCGGTGGTTCCAAAGACAGAAATCTTATGACCCCCCGATATACCAAGATATAAATTTTTTCGAATTTGCCTAAGTGCTTACCACAAAATGTCGTCTTTTTGAAACAGTGTGACCGTACTTTATGAAACTTAACCAGCAATGATTTGATTATAATTAATTGCGCTTTCAACTTATCAGTTAATGCGCATACAAATGAATTTGAAGTAGTCATCTATACAACCAAATTGTTGAAGGCCTGATTTAAACTGATTTTACAGAGACCTTAAGTACCTGGATTGTTGGACTACTATCCACAACATTTCCATAAAAAATGTTCGACCTTCCACTTTGGTATCGCTTAAGCTGTATATCGGACTTAAATCTGTTGCCAATGAGAGTCGAGTGATATATTACCTAAAGTATAATCTGGAATCTTTTATAGATCCCCAAAGATCAATCTAATACAAAAAGTAGTCTTTAAATTTCTCAAAGTGTTGCGGGGGCAATGCAGCTACCGCTTGTCCAGTCAGCTTAATGAGTTTGGACTTTACCCTGCGCCAATTTTAGATATCGCCCAGCTTATATGTTTGGATCCGCTGGCGGCGGTATCTTAGATTAGGCGCAGGCGCTGGCACAAGATAGCAGTTTGTGAGTAAATATTTGATAAGGTGTGACTGTCGCAAATCATTTGATGCGGCTAAAATATGCAAGAAATCTGACTCCAGTGCAGCTCCCCCTTAAACTCAAACTTCCGCCGCGAATGAAGATCAAATGAAAGCAATTTGTTTACTTGTGTGAGCAGCTGTTGTCTGGCTCTGGCATTCCCTCAGCTGATAAGCCAGACTCGTGGCAAAAGTAGCTGGGTAATTAGAAGGCGTTCAGGTTATATTTGTTTAATTGCAATTTGGTCGTTAATCACTCACAGCTAGTGCGCAGATCGAAATGCGCAAAAACATGAAATTTTAATAACAGCAATAGGCAATCTTTTGGATGCTACACCCGCACCCCACCTCGTTCGTCTTGTTATTACTCTAGGAGAAACAATTTTAATCAGGTCGATAGCCCGGAGAGGAGAAACGACAGACGACGATGACGACGACGACGACGAGTTGTCGAGGTTTGTTTGCTATCTTATCGGCCAGGGAAAACAACGGGCCTGGGTTCCCGACTGTAGATTCGACCCAACTGAGCGACAGTTATGTGCAAATTTCGTAGAGCAATCACGTCACGTCGTGGCGCAGTTTTTTGTGAAACTCACTACATCCCTCTCCATCTAACCCTTGCAGCTACGAACTCTCGCAAGATCTGCTGGAAAAACAGATCGAGCTACTGGAGCGCAAGTACGGCGGAGTACGAGCACGCAACGCGGCGGTGACCATTCAACGCGCCTTCCGTCACTATATGATGGTAAAGAAATTCGCCTCCATCACAGCCATGGCCAAGGCCGAGAAACGACTTAGTCGGCGTATGGTGGTAACAGCCTCTAGCATGGGTCTGGCGGAGGAGAGCAACTCGGCGAATGTTTCGCTGTCATCAGCATATGGCAGTGCAACAGAATCTCAGCTGGAGCAGCAGCAGCAGCAACAACAACTACAGCAACAACAACCACGGGTAACAATTATGGCGGGTCCACCCGGAGCTGCCTCACCTGGGCTATCAAGAACGCCACCAACACGTTCGCTGTCCATGCGCGAACGTCGTCAATTGGACTGCAGTCCCATACCACGTAGTCAGTCGGGTAAGTGCGAATACAAAACAATACAAACACAAATGGAAACCATTTTTTATTTGAACAGTTCGATATATTCAATAGCAGAACAAGAAGTATCGTTTAGATACCAAAAGAAAAGAGGGAATAGAAAAAGGCTTAGTTATGTGCTAAACACCTCAAAGGCTTACCTAGCCTCCTACGAAGTGTACGTAAAGCTATTGTAAAATGCACAGCTAACAAGTTGATACAAACAAAGTTGATAACAAGAGTTGATAAACAAGAAAATAAATTCCAAAGGGGTTAGACACTTGTCCTTTCTAGAAAATAAAATATATTGTTAGAGACAAGGACAATCGGAATACAACCCACAGCTTCACGTACATGTGGCTTTTGCATGCTCTTATCTTCCCACGAGCCACGGGAGTGCCAGTCACTGGGTTAGAAACATTTCGGGGATGAAGCTAACGCTATAGACAAACTATAACTGTTTAAAAAATAAGCATATATTTCACAAAGAGAGGACTTCCAACTAATTACTTGATAAAGTTTGTGGCAATCAGCATAGAGCCATCTTTTTGAGATAAGCGAATAAAGTTATGGGTTTAATATCGTAGGAAAACTGAAATTAATTTGCCTCATCGACCCAATCAACCATTTATTAGTTAATACAACTCTTGGGTTAATTAAAGAGGAAATATCAATTAATTTATTTTAATCAAAGTCTTCCTGGTAGGCAAACCGGTTCTGAGCCGCACGAACTACATATTTGTACTCGCAAACCGAACCCGCGTCCTAGTTTGAACATGAACGGTTCGGTAAATTTTAGAAATTGTGTTAGAAATATTATGTATACTAAAAGTCTTGAGTGCTTCGTGTGGCTGGGTGGCTCGAGGTGTGGGTCGTCGTGAACATTTAATGGTTTTGATAAACTTAGGCCCTCGCGTGGCGCAGTTCGTATAGAGTCCGAGAGGGGCGGGCTGGTCGGCTAATTTTATTTATAAAAAGTCTGAGTCGCTCTAGAGTTGTAGTGTTTTTCTAACTACCTAACTAAAGTCGGTTTTTCAGTTTTTCCACATCTCCTTTTGTTCACCTCCTGTAGTCTTCGTTTCTTTTCTAAATAGGTTTGATTATAGTTCAATAATCAACCAGAAAATTCAACAGAGAATTCATATGAACATGAACAGTAGAGCTGTGGCTGTGTAGACGGCCGTTTCGGCTGCCGCCATGGCAAAGCCATTTGCAAATCCTATTTATATTACCCAGCCGGCGAATAACGAGTTGAGAATTCCAAGTGCACAAATAGCACAACATCGACCTTTTTTGTGATTTTCGACGATAACCTTTGATATAAAATTAAAATGGGCCGAGAAAAAGCATTAACCGAGGAGAAAAAGGAAAAATAAAGGCGTACAAGGACTCTGGCCTATCAATTGCAAAAATAGCAAAAAAAAAATCAAGTGGAGCCGACATGAATATGTCTGAATATGGAAAAAAGGCCGCACGCACAGTGTGCTTACCAATGCAGAAAGACGCCTCATATTAAGAAAAGCGTCTGTGGCGAAAATTCGCGAAAAATGTGATGTAAAAGCTAGTCTTTCCACTGTCCATCGCGTTATTTCGAAGGCTAAACACCTAAAGAGGTTAAATATAAAGAAAAAGCCTCCCCTTAACCCGGCAAGAAAAACGCAACGCCTCAATTTTTTGTCGCGAGCATGTGGCCTTTACCTCGGAGTGGCATAGCAAATAGTTATTAAGCATTTTAACTCAGGATGTGGGATGTTGGATGAAAGATGTGCTCAGTGTGTGAATAGCCTATTACCCAATAAATTTCACATCACCATCATTCTCTTTCTTGTTCAAATTTTTAAGGATTATACTTCCCTGTAGTTTAGCCGCACCGGTGCGGCTTTAACGAACTTCCTAACTCTTCGTAGTGAGCACTCGACACCAGACCAACCACCAGCCAAGTATTTGCCTAACGAATTTTATATGGGAATGTCCGGAAAACGTACCGATCGGTACGACCCTGCATTACCAGTCGTTAGTGTGGTGATGGGTGCGCACTATAGTTCAAGTACTAGACTAGCGCTTTGATGCATTAACTGTCGTTAACGACGCGACTGTCGCTCAGTGATGCATCAGGTCGTTAGGCCTGGTAGTGCCTTGACACCAGCTGAACTACAGGGTAGGGTTATCCAAATCCAAGTTATGTATATGGAAAAATAAAACTTCAGCATTACCAATCAGAGGTGCTATGCTATTCCATTTCAACTTTTAGTGAAGATAATCCGTTGGTTGTCGTATTTTTCGCCTTTGCAGATAATTGCACCTTGCAGATTCGCAGCTCACCGACGGCTATGACACCTACCACACTAGTGCATATTTACCTGTCCAATCTTCCACAATCTGACAGTTATATTTTTCGTTAATTTATCCAGAGTTTTTAAACGTTACGTGTATGTGTTAAAGGATACGTGATGGAGCTTCCGATTTGGTGCATTTACCTAATATAGATGTGCCCGCAGACTATACGCAGCGACTGCATTCGTTGTTGTTTCACGCAAAGCCACTCCTATGCGTATAGGAGGCTGCGCAGCACGATACTGCCACAACAACTTCGCATATGTCTCTCACTCTTTCTCTCCTATGCCACTTGCCGAATAGAACACAACAACAAACTCTCAAGCGTTTGCAAATGTAACATTTGTTGCTTTAGAATTATTTTCTTCCTTTGTATTGGTGACTACCCGGCCTTAACCCAGTCGGGCTTGACTGCATGCCAGAAGCACAGCTAGTGTACAACTTTTGCCACTAAGAAGTAGTTGCAAAAACCTGCAATCTTCCTTTCGCTTTTGTATAGGGGCAAAACGCAGCAGGAATTGTTCTATTAGAAGGGAAGTTTGCATGGGTTGTTGTTGTTGATTCAGCTTCGTAAAAACGGTCGGCTCTTTCTGCTCCATGCTGCAAGGGACGTTTGCAAGTTATGCAGATTTTATGCCTTCCAACATACGTCAATTGTTCGGGTGCCATTTCGCATGCTGGTTTCCAATAGCATGGGTGCTGCATGCGTGCTATTAGAAGGGACGTTTGCATGTTGTGCAGACTTTTTCGCTTCTAAACTACTGCAAAAAGGAACGTGCATCAGTTTTTATACAGATTATATGCCTTCCATCATACTGCAAAAGTTGGTAGTGCATTCGTCCTTGTCATTCTTTTTGGAACTGGGATGTTGCCCGTGGGCACCTCCGACTTAATATACGGACAATCTATGAATATATATGTAAAGATGTATAAGTAATGTTGATCCTGTATAATTTCTTTAGTTTCTGATAGCCAACCTTTTGGTTCTGAAAGCCTTAGGTCCAGTTTTTTTCGATTTTAGATTAGATTCACAGAAAACAACTAGTCTGAGTGCTGGGATCAACCCGGTTCGGTTTATTAATTAAAATGATGAAGGGTCTAAACCAGAAACTGATTTCTGGAGGTCTTAAATTTTGAAGGTACGTCTCGGCTCCCAAGTACTGCAAAGTTTGCTATAAATGGTTTCCATTTGTTAACTTAACCCCACAACTTCTTTATTAACAGTTCTTTCTTTCCTTTTTAGGTGCCTCCCCCGTGTCGATTTCAGGCTCCACGGCATCAGTCTCTGGTCTGACCTCACATCCACATGTCAATCTGCTGCATGCAGCCGAACCACATTACTATCAGGCCCAGGCATTGCCTACGGCTTCAGCCGCGGCCTACTACACCAGCTATCACAGCTCACCACACGATCTGAGCTATGCCAGTTCGGCGGATACCTCGTTGAATGTGTCCTGGGTGAATACCAGTGGCCATTCTCCACACACCCCATACTACTCGGCGGCTCAAATATATATGCGACCCAAGGGCGGCAGCACCACGCCCACTCCGAGTTGCGGCAGCACGGGCAGCGGTAGTGGCAAGAAAGTGCCACCCGAGGTGCCCAAGCGTACCTCATCCATCACAGCTCAGCAGCAGAGTCAATTGCTGTTGCTGCAGCGTCAGACACCTCCACCGCCCTCCCTGCTGCGTACCAATGGACTGTGCAAGACCGCCGAAAACGGCAGCCTGACTTCGGTACAGAGCTCTGGTTCGGATTCCAGTGTAACCTCAGCTGAGCGCAACTTGAATAGCGATCTGGGTTCGGATCGTAGCAATTCCCCGCACACCTGGAAGCGTGGCACGGCCCTAAATAGCTCACAGCAGTTCTCCACTCATTCGGCGGACTCGGCTGGTGCCCCAGTAGCACAGTATTCGGTACAGATGCAGGCTGCTGTGGCGGCGGCCACAGCTGCAGGTGGCTTGCCACCAACGGATGATCATGCCATTTCCTCTCACACCAGCGCTGCCCAGTACGAGCAGCATGAGCAGCAACAGCATGAGCAGCAGCAGCTCCAGGCCGCAGCTGCCGCCGCTGGAGTGGCTCAGAACTACAAGATGTCCGAGACCATACGCAAGCGTCAGTATCGAGTGGGCCTGAATTTGTTCAACAAGAAGCCCGAGAAGGGTATTACCTATTTGATAAGGCGAGGCTTTTTGGATAACACCCCCCAGGGCGTGGCACGTTTCCTGATCACACGCAAGGGTCTGTCGCGGCAGATGATAGGCGAGTATCTGGGCAATCTGCAAAATCAATTCAATATGGCGGTGCTCAGTTGCTTTGCCATGGAGCTGGACTTGTCGGGACGTCAGGTGGATGTGGCTTTGCGCAAATTTCAGGCTTACTTCCGCATGCCCGGCGAGGCACAGAAGATTGAGCGATTGATGGAGATCTTCTCGCAACGCTACTGCGAGTGCAATGCCGATATAGTGGGGCGACTGAGATCATCCGATACGGTAAGTGAATTAGGGATAAAAGCTAGAACCTCACACTTAATTGTCACTTTGTCTTACAGATCTTTGTGTTGGCCTTTGCCATCATTATGCTCAACACGGATCTGCATACACCCAATCTGAAGCCGGAGCGTCGCATGCGTGTCGAGGATTTCATCAAGAATCTGCGCGGTATAGACGATTGCCATGACATCGACAAGGACATGCTGAGTGGCATCTATGAGCGTGTCAAGTCCGATGAATTCAAGCCGGGCAGCGATCATGTCACCCAGGTGATGAAGGTGCAGGCCACCATCGTGGGCAAGAAACCAAATCTGGCCCTGCCACATCGCCGCTTGGTCTGCTATTGTCGCCTGTACGAGATACCCGATGTGAACAAGAAGGAGCGTCCGGGTGTGCATCAGCGCGAGGTGTTCCTGTTCAATGATCTGCTGGTCATCACGAAAATCTTTAGCAAAAAGAAGACCTCCGTGACGTACACCTTCCGTAATAGCTTCCCCCTGTGCGGCACTGTGGTCACCCTGCTGGATATGCCCAACTATCCGTTCTGCATTCAATTGTCCCAGAAGGTGGACGGCAAAATACTGATCACCTTCAATGCCCGCAACGAGCATGATCGCTGCAAGTTTGCGGAAGATCTGAAAGAGTCCATCAGTGAGATGGACGAAATGGAATCGTTGCGCATAGAGGCTGAGCTGGAACGTCAGAAATCGGCACGCAATCGGGCGCCGGGAAACGCGGAGAATCGGGATAGTGGTGTGGCCGATGTGGAGGTGTGTCCGTGTCCCTATCAGCAGGGAGCGCAGGCAGCTGGCGAGCAGGCTACCAACTCGGCGGACTCCACGCAACAGCTGAAGCGCAGTGCGCTGAGTAACAGTTTGTTGGACATGCACGAGCAGTGTGAGTTTCAGCTGGACAGGATTTACTCGAGAAAATGTTACTAAATTTATGTGTTTTCTCTCCTTTTTTAGTTGGCAATGAGAAGCCTCAGCGACGTGGTAGTGTAGGCTCTTTGGACAGCGGCATGAGCATTTCCTTCCAGTCCACCACCACCTCTAGTGCATCGCGAGAGAATGCGGCTGCCATTGCAGCGGCCGCAAATGCAGCAGCTGCCAAAATGCGTTTCAATATGCCCACAACAGCGGCCATAGCCACACCCGGCGGCAATGTGTATGCAGCGCCTGGGATGCAGGCCTACACCCATGCCAATTTTGTGCAACAGTCGCAGGCGGCCTATATGCTGCAGCAACAGCAAATGCTGCAGCAACACCAGCAGGCACACATGCAACAGCAGCAGGCACAAGCTCAGGTCCAGGCTCAGGGTGTAGTAGGAGCTGCTGTGGTCACGGGACGCATACCAGGACGCGAGCGTAAGGCCTCACGCTCTGATGACAACTCGCGTTCGACAGAAGTTTAAGCGTTAAATATTTAAATAGAATGAGAGAGATCAGTATAAACCGAAACGAAACGAACACAGAAGGCCATTTTTTAACCACAAAGAAAACAGAATTGGGTCCCTTAGGACCAACTCTACCAACATCCAGCAGCCGCTTATCTAGTAAATTTCTAAATGTTCCTTCTTTCGCTCTGCTAATATTTAATAATATGTACATAAACATTTTGAACTTTTGTCTGTTTTTCGCACTATTTAAACACACGTTAAGTAAGTTTTCAAAACTAATTGTACATAAATCACACAGCATACATTTATACATACATACGATTATATATACACATATAGGTAAACATATATCTATGCTAACACTACGCTCTATGATAGTCCTCCTTACATACTTACTTCTCTATATATAAATACAAACACATATATATAAATTAATTGCTCCAAAAACTTCAAAATCGCCCCAATTCACCTTATGTATATTTTGTCTATTCTTTTTGTTCTTTATCCGCAAACTATGTTAAAACGTTCGTATATACCGCCTCGGGCGTCTGTGTATACCCAGAATATTAATTTAAAAAGCAATTAGCTATAATTATTCATATTTATAGAGCCAAAACTACCCAAAACCTAAAATATTAAACACTAGTTTAACAAGAAACCGCGAAAGTGTACGAAAACATGAACGATAATGTATATGAAAAAAGCAAAAGACTTAAAAATTTAAATAAATGAAAAGAAATAATACCAACTGGATGGAATTTTATTACTTTATGTTAAGGTTAATTGACGCAAGTATCTAAAATCTAAAGCCTGCTTTTAGGGGGCAGCCAAAAGGTGGTAAATGGGAACAGTTTTAGATAACAGTTTTAGATATTCTGCTACCGCTAAAAAGTAAACCATGCAAATTGAATTTTTGATGTCATTTATAACGAAAGATGAGCTGCCATTTGCCCTGGAACACTCAAAATGAACCAGCTCAACTAATAGGAGAACAAAAATCGTCACTCGTTGAGTTGCTTTAGCAAATTTGCACCCTAAAAGCATGCTATAATAATTGAAAATTGCGGCTGAAGATTTCTGTTCCCCTTTTAGTTGAGCTGGTTTGTTTTGTTGTGATTCCTTAACTCGCAACCAAAGTTTCTTCTTAAATAGATCAAATTATTAAAATGTTCATCGAATATTGTTTTGATTTATAAAGCTGTGCCCATGCATTCGCTGCATATGAAAAAAAGCCAGAAAAAACAGCTTGCTCCTCTAATTTGCCGATAACACAGGGCAACAAAATTCGACTTTTTCTAGTTGTCGTGAAGGGTTGAAGGATTGGTAGTGATTCTAGATGATTTTTGTGTGCTAAGCAAGACTGCGTTTACAGAAATTGTTCATAGCGTCGAGATTTTTAGTAATTTGAGCTTAAAATTGCCTATTTTGACCCTTTTTAGGAGCGTTTTTCGGGGAATCCATTCTACTGTTTTGACTCTCTTTGATACCCCCCATGTTTTCGTTTCTTAAAAACAGTAAGGGAAGGCTGTTTGTCTTTTGTAATGAACCAGCAACCGTGTATCCACAGGTCTGACGGGTGTCTGCTTTCGGGTTGTTCGAGCTCGTTGGCGTTTTTTTTGTTTATTGTAGAAGGTTTGTGTGGGCCAGAAAGTGGTCTCTATATCTGCTGGTGTGGCGGTTGAATTGTGAGTAGACTGGTAGAATGCCGAGGTCTTTATAGATGGTGGTGTTCGGCACGTTCCCGGGAACATCGAGTATTCTGCGTAAGATCTTGGATTGCATCGTTTCGACCCTTTTGATGGAAGTGTCGCAGGCAGTACCCCAGAGGCAGATACCCCAGGTCCAAGTCGGGATGATTATTGGTGGCGTTCACCAGCATAAATCGATGACCAAAAGTCGACTAATTTTGTTAGATTGTGCTGGTGAACGGGCATGATGTGCAATCATGATTGCTAATTTTCGTGATTGTGTTAGATGTAAATCCATCAAAGTATTTCTTTGTTAGATTGATTTGATTTTGTGATTGTTATCGATAGCAAGCAGCTGACAGCAATAAACAAAGAATTAATTTTGTGAAAATTAAAACAAAATGGGCAAGGAATCGTCTTTGCTTTTTGCAGTTTGGATGTTGGCAAAACGGGAGTCCTTCTCATCAGTAGATGACCCTTTCGACATACCAAAAAGCACTCAATGGACACCCACGCACACCGCGTTCCACTCACTGCGTCCCATTTGCAGCTTTAAATACGTCTCGCATGTCTGCCACACCACCGGCACCCGCTTGCCTAGCTCTGGCCTAAAGATGCCTCGTTTCACCGAGGTGTGTATGACTTCTGCCTCCTCCGGTATGGCCTGCAGCTTCTCTGGCATGATCCAGAGCTGCACATTTTCACTGACATTTGGTATACGCTGTTGCTGGAACGTATTGTTCACCTCAATGGCATAAGGACAATCCTCCTACAGCATGTGCACAATATAAGCTCCCAGTGCAATACATAGACGACGCAGCACAATCTTCGATCCTCCCGCAAACCTTTCCTCCGAGTCTATCATGGAGCTGCAACAAGGCCTCCCAGGCCGCCAAACACTTTTTTATTGTTGATTTATGTTAGATGATTGGCGTGGAACGCGCCCATTGCATTGATTATCAATATCTTGGCGCGTAGCGAGCCCTGATCGCGCTCTATGGAGCCAGTCCAATTAGTTAGCCTTAGCCTTGGTGACAGCTACAGCTCGGTTAATGTGGTCAGACCAAGTAGGAGACTCCATGTCTTCCATGTCTGTTTAACACAAAACAATTTTAACACGTCGATTAAACACAAGTCATTTCAACACAAAACAATTTCTACACACGTCAATTCAACACACGTCCATTTAACACAGCACAAATTTAACACTAGGAACTTTAACACATTACAATTTTAACACAGTTCAATGTAATCATTCGTCAATTTAACACACAACAACTTGACCACTAACAAATTGATTTAAAGTGATCTTATGACCTTCAAGACTGGACTTGAATTCTGTAGAATAGAACTGGAAGTTACAAACTGCGATTTTTTTTCCGTGGACCCTTCATTCCTTCACAATGCCTATCCCTTAATATGGATGAAACTGAGCGAATATTTCAAAATCCATTTTTGTTTGCAGCGCAATTCAATTTTTCTTCGTTGAAAAGAAAAGGGTACAAAGGTTCCATGTGTATATAACCCGAATACATTTCTGCGCGTTAATTTAACATCGTATTCAAATTTAACACTCTTCAATGTAAAATAAGGAAAACTACGAGAGTAGTAAATTATGACCCAATAAGAGTGCACGATTAAATTACAATTTTGGCGGTTGCCACAATGATGGCGCGTTATTCACTTGTGTAGAGCTCCAGAGTATACTGTACCAGAGGTACACAGAGAATATTTAGTTTGTGCAAAAAGTACTGACTGCAAAGTACATATATTCTTGATCAGCATCAACGGCGGAGACTGATTTGATTGCGCTCAAAAAACGATTGCGGAGGGGAATATGCAAGGACTCACGATCCAGCAGTTGACAGACTCTAGGAGGATCTCAAATCGGGTGAGAAAGATGCTAGCCAATATCAGGAAGGAGGCAACGGATAAAATCCTCGAAGAAGCCACTCCAAACGAGGATTCTAAGTACGCTCTCTGGAAGATCACCAGAAGGTACAAAAGGCAGGTGCAGCCGAAATTCCCGATCAGGCAGCCTGACGGCACATGGGTCAAACACCCTCAAGACCGAGCTGAAGCCTTTGCCTCTAACCTCGAGGAAAGGTTTCAGCCATTTTGACTGCCTCAACCAATAGGCTTCAATTGGTCAAAGAAGCACTGGATGTCCCTTTTCAAATGGCGCTACCTGTCAGGCCCATCACTTTTGAAGAGGTGACGAGCGAGATAGCCTCACTCAAGTACAACAAAGCACCTGGTGAAGACGGAGTTGACAACAGGACAATAAAGCTTTTTCCTCGCAAAGCGATATTGTTTCTGTTGCTCCTCTTCAACTCAGCCCTGCGCCTCAGCTACTTCCCCAGTGCTTGGAAGAACGCCAATATCATCATGCTGCATAAGCCCGAAAAGCCTCCAAACGAGCTCTCCCAGCATTTGGCAAGCTGCTGGATAGGTGCCTTTAAGGAGAATCTTGGAAACCCCAGCGGTGAAAAGGAGCATACCCAAGTTCCAGTTCGGATTTCGCCTAGGCCACGGAACCCCAGAACAGCTGCACAGAGTGGTCAATTTCGTCCTGGAAGGATTCCACGCCAAGGAGTACGTTGTGGCAGCGTACTTGGATATACAACAGGCATTTGACCGCGTCTGGCACGACGGCTTACTAGCCAAGCTGAAGGGAACGCTCAATCCTCAACTCTTCTTGATGGTCAGATCGTTCTTATCTGACAGGACATTTAAAGTTGTCCAGGATGGCCTTGCATCCCAGAAGAAGAGGATTCGTGCAGGAGTACCACAAGGCAGCGTTCTGGGACCAACCCTATACAGCCTGTTTACAGCAGACATGCCAACCGCTGCGGACATCCCGATTGAGGAGACACAGGACCTCCTAATCGCAACTTTTGCTGACGACACGGCCATTATGGCTCGTGGCAGTTGTGTCTACTCGGCAACAGACGCGCTTCAGGAGTACCTGAAAAGGTTCGAGAACTGGGCCTGTAGATGGAACATTTCCATTAACCCGGAAAAGTGTGTTTCGGTCACCCACACCTTAAGGAAGGACAGTAGCCCAGGCGTCTTCCTTCCACGGAGAGCTCCTCCCAGTTAAGTCGGCCCATAGATACCTGGGAGTGACGCTAGACCAGAGGCTCACGTTCAAGCAGCACGCCGCTGAAGTTGCTGGCAAGCTCTACAGCAAGGCAAGGAGGATGAGTTGGTTGCTGCATTCCAACAACAAACTCTCGCTGCGAAACAAGGTGCTGATATACAAGGTGATTCTGGCGCCTATTTGAGGTACGGTGTCCAGGTTTATGGCATCGCCGCAAAGACGCACCTAAACAGAATAAGAGTATTCCAGGCCAAGTTCCTAAGGAGGATCACTGGAGCCGAGTGGTTCATCAGAACCCGAGACATTGAACGGGAATGTGGTGTACCAATGATAGGAGATACCATAAATAACCAGGCAGCGAGGTACCTGGATAAAGTCGCCGCACACCCAAATAACCTCGCCAGGCGCCTACTCCGCACGCGTAGGGATAAACGGGAGATGGGCAAGACGCAGGCTGCAAAGAACTCACCCAGGTGACCTGGCAAACCGCAGGATTTAGCTCTAAAACACTACAAACAGAACATACACAACCAGACTAAGACTATCTAAAAACAAAATACAAACACAAAAACTCGTAGTAATACATTAAACTTAGAAGTTAAAACCCTTACGACTAAGCACACAAAAAACAAAACCCAAACATGTAACATAATAACACTTAGAAAATAACCCTCCCCCTACAATACAAGTTGCCAAATAAGTAACAGTATATTGTAAAATTTAGCTAGGTAACTAAATAAATAAGTTTTATAAAACAAAAAAAAAAAAAAAAAAAAAAAAAGGACGGAGACGATACAGCCATGTCCGTCTGTACGTCCGCCCATCTGTGTGAACATACAGACAGAGAACCGTCAAAGTAATATAGTTTTATGTGTTCCTGTTAAAAAAAATGCGCCGCAGGCCAAATTTGTTTGCAGCGTGTAATAATATTATGTGTTCTTGTTAAAATAGCGCTAGTTTCAGCTAGCGCCTTGCATTTATATTTACTAGTGTATTCCACACATCTCCATTGCATTTTGTCTTTGCCCACTCGTAAAAAATTATAAACGTATCCTTTATGAACTAATTGGGGTTTACCTCTTTGACTATTGACAAAATGGAGCGGTATTTTAAATAATATTTTTAACAATTAAAGTTTACTTTTTTGGTTTGTTCACATTGACATCTGCGACTAAACTGATTTCAAATCAATAAAAACACCAAAATAACTAAATTGTCGATTTGATGATCAGAGCTATGTTGATGTTTAAATTGTGGAAAATAATAAATTGGTGTGATGAATTGACTCTGGTTAAAGTTGAAGTTGAAGTAAAGTTAAAATTCCTTGTTTTATTTTTGTCATGTGTTAAATTGACATGTGTTGGAAATGAATATGAAAAAATTGTCTTGTGTTAAAATTGCATAGTGTAGAATTTGCTTGTGTTGAAATTGCCCGTGTAGATTTTGTGTTGTGATGAGTTTGTGTGTTGGGTGAAATTGTATGTGTGTTAAAACAGACGTGTCACAAGTCTCTATCCAGTATTATGCCCAGGTACCTGACAGAGTCGTTCAGCTTAAGCCTTGGTGAGTTGCATCTCTTTTTTGTGAAGGTGCAGTGCTGGCTTTTTTCCGGATTGACCTTAATGTTCCAACGAGATGGTCAAGCCCTTAAGCCGTAGAAAAAGGATTGAGCTGTTGCTGACGCTCTACTGGCGATGGGGCTGTAAGCCAGGAAGGCTGAGTCATCAGCATAAGTGGCTGTAAGTGTGATTTGGGCGTCTGGAACTAGCAAGTCCGCGGTGAACAGGTTGTATAGAACTGGGCGGATACTGGAGAGTTCGTCCCTCAGCTGGACCATGAAGCTGCGTCCTTCGAGAAAGGAGCGCAGCAAAACAAACTGCTCAGTTGGGAGTAAAGACTTTAGCTTGACAAGCACGCCGTCGTGCCAAACGCGATCAAAAGCTAGTCGAACGTCCAGGAAGACAGCAGACAGTGTCTAGCTCCATAGTCTCCAGAATGTGGTTGACAACCTGGGGGCTCATGGACACTGCGAACCCAAATTGGTGTTCTGGGTAGGGATTTGTGATAGTGATGGTTTTACTTTTTGACCCCCAAAATAAATATCAAAATGTTATATAGATTTGTATATTTGTTTCCTTTTTTTATTAGTGAATTGAACTTATTTTGTATTATTGCTGACTTTACTAATTAAGGCCTTGTACAAAATTATTGTATTTTTGTATTAATTGCTAAATTCTATGATCGTAGTACACGTTGGTTTGCTTAGAAATGCTGTGTATGTGTGTGTGTCGTTTGGTGTTATAGATAGGAGGAGGAGGAGGAGGAGTCTAGCTCGAATAATTGTTTTGAGTGAATGTACAAACAAAAGAAATGCAACACTTTTAAGGGGGATAAATCAGTATAAAACATTATAATTAAACTAAACATATTTTGGCACTGTAAATAAAAGTTGCTTCCGATTATAAACGCTAAAAACAAATACAAATACATACAAATTAGTGTTGGGGTTGTTCATGAGTAAGTGAACAAAAATGAGTTGATAAACGAACAACATCTTTTATAATTGAACTTATTTGTCCAGTTGCTCTCAAAATTGTTCAGTTGTGCAGTGTTCTCTGATCAGAGAGAGGGCATTTTAGCAGAATGAACAACTGAACAAACAAGAGCAACTTTGTTCCCTAAAATGAGCAATTCCACCCAACACTAACACAAATTGCGGCTATAGAATTGTGTGTACATCAAAATCCATAATAAATTACACAGTGTTTGCAATAAGTTTGCTCTCCTATCTAAACGCTAAATGTTCGATCGAGGCTGTTCCCGGTAACCACACTAAACCATGCCAAAATCAGTGCAGGTGGTGGCCGCCGCTGGTTGGTTATTCTGTTGCTTCTCTTGGGCACTGTTGGCTGCAGCCGCTGCCGCCGCTGCTGCAGCCATATTCAACTCCACCAGGGTATCAATGCTATTAAGACTCACGCCCTGCAGTATCTTCCGTGCCGCCAAGGAAGTAAAATTAAAGGATAAATCCGTGAGGCTGGGGAAATTGTAGAGCTCCTCGTTGCCACCATTCAACACACTACCCATGCCCTGCTCCAGTGACTCTTTCGTCAGGCTGAGACGCCTATCGATTGCCTCCTTATCAATGGACTTGTCATTAACATGATCTTTCAAGGCTAGATTTGGTTCGCTACCCAAGGGGTTACTCGACTTTTGCAGCAAATGTGCCAGGGCCTGCTCATCTGCGCGCAGTTGACACACCGACTCATAGCAGAGATTCTTAAGGTCGCTGCTGCTGTTCATCAGTTTGTCCTTGGAGTGTTTCTCAAAGAAATGCAAATTTCCCACCGAGCCGGCAATCTCAAAATCCTGCTTGGCCAGAGCGGCCAGCTTCAGAGGAGCCTGCTGCTGCTCAGCGCTGGGTGAATTGGGCTGGGATTCATTTTTCAGCACATTATTCTTGTAGGCTATACCATTGGCCGCCAGCTGGAGGCAGAGTTTGCGGCTATTGTTCATGGTGGCGTCGTTGTTGGTGTTCTTGGCATACTTTCCACCATCATAGCTTGGCGTTTCCGTCTCCACATTCTCGGGTGAGCTCTCGCTGATAAAGGAAATGGAGTCGCAAGTCTCAGAGTTGGCCTCCGTTTCACTTAGAGGCGGCTCGGCTGGTACTGGCTTAGGCTTGGACACGGGAGCCGGCGTAGACTGCTTGGACAAAGTCTTCTTGATGATCTCGCCCTTCTCATTGGTCATCGTTTCGTTGTTGATGATGAAAACATTCGAGTTTTCCAGCATCTTGCCATTCTCCAGGGTGATCACACTTCTCACGGGTGAATTTTGCACATAGATTTTGGTGCTGGGTATGCTCTGGCCCCCGTTGGAGGTGGTAACCTGCAGGGTAATCGAGTTGTTGCTGCTGGAGTTCGGCACACCATTTGAGGAATAGCTAAGCTCTTCCAGTATGCGACTGGGAGTGCTGGCACGCTGCCTCTGGGCCTGAGCCTCGGCCACACGTGCCCGCATGGCCTGATGGCGTGGTGTGGCGCGGGGCGAGCCATTCAGCATCAGTATGGACCGGGAACTGCCCACTGCCGTATTGGTCGAGCACTGCGAATCCAGACTAGAGTGACCGCTGGTCTTTTGGCTAAACGAAACCTTGCCGCTATCAATGCTTGACGGGCCACTGGCAAACATCGACGTCTTGCACGACTCCAGGCTGGAGGGGCCGCTGCTCTGCAGACTGCGATACGTGGCCTTGTTGTCCATGCAAATGTTGTCCGTTTGGCGTTTCACCGCCGAAGCCTTCAGCGTGGAAGAACGCGAGGGTGAGCTCTCAAAGATGTGCTTCCCTATCACCGATTTTTGTGCTGTTTTCTGCGAGAGTGTGGCGGACGAGTGATTCATCTTGGCCGTGCTGGCTGGTATGGACTGTGTGGAGCGAGGTAGCGAGCTGCTGCAGTAGACCGGCGAACGGCGTCGTATGGGCGAGCAGTCTCTGGATGATATCAAAAATGTCGACTCGCTGGACATGTGGCGACGATGTCGCCTCGGCAGCGTAGAGGAGCGTTGACTTAGCTCAGAGCCGTCGTAGAACGTGGAGTTGGATAGCGTGTGCGCCACGGGCATGTCCTAAAACAGAGAGAGAGTGAGAATCAGATCTAGAATCAAATTGGGTTACGGTTTCAGCTTACGTGCTCTGCCGTCTGGGTGCCCACACTGTGCAGGTGCACGGCTCGCGTATTGAACCATTCGGCTGGTGGAAATTGGGCCGAGTAGGTCTCAATTTGGCGTTGCTTGGCGCGTCCACTGCGTCGGAACAGGCGTGAGAGCAAAGATCCTTTTTCTGAAAATTAAAATTTGAGTCACTCATTAGTTTACATTTTATGCACGAAATCAAGGTTACAGGGTATTTGGTAGTCTTAATGCAGTATCTAGGGAAAGGAATCTAGAGAAATGATTGAACTTATGTCCAACGTTAAGCCAATTTTCACCTTCACAGCTATTAGAATAGGCTTTAAAGTAAGCAGTTATGAAAAAGCTTTTTAAGCTTCGCAGAATTGCAGCTGAACTCCAGAAATAGAAGAAAGCTAATCTTGGCTCGGGCGAAGTTTATATATCCTTGCTTCTCGAATCATCTATATAGATAAAGGTGTAAAGTGATTTTCACACAACATTTTGGTTTTCGTTTCGAACTCAGTGATTTCCCAAACTGTCCCACAGATGGCGCCTCTTTTGTGACAATTGTATCGACTCTGCACACACTAGTCACCAGCGACTATCGATTACCACACTATCACGAAGCCCATCGTCTCTCATCTCCATGAGATTCAGTATTCGACGGTGTATGCAACTGCTCGCTGGCTGCCTTGGGCCAGCTCGCAACCAACAATTTGTATTCAATTAGTTAAGTGAAATAATAAATATTAAAGTCGATTAAGCACAACCTTAATCCCTATTCAATTAGGGTCAGGCTCAATCTACTATTAATATTTATTGTTTAACAAATAGTTTGATATAAATTGTTGGGAGAAACCAGCTCCGAGCGCTACCTTTGCGTTCGCTTGTCATGCACTTTGGACTCAGTGTGCTACCAACGGCTGCCGCTCTGGAACAAAAGACCAAAAATGTCCAAAGTCAAAACGGAGGCCACACACTTACAAAGGGAATGGCTGTCTTAAGCTGTCTTTTTGGTGTTTTGCGCGCAAAGCTGTGCCTTTGGAATTCCCAAACAGTTTTGCCGTCGCGGGCATGGAGCGATGCTGTTTGGACAACATTTCAGGCTCAAGATCGCTGATGAGTGAGGTTGGTCCCTCATGAAACGTCGTCCGATCAACGTAATCCTGTTGTGTTGTGTGCCTCTGTTTAAAGTTATGTCATAACTTATCTAGGAGTCAGAGGTGTCAACTTTGCGCGTAAAAACCGTGCAAGTTCACCAACAAAAGGTCGTTAAACAGTCATAAAGATAAACAATAAATATTAATAGTGGATAAAGCACGACCTTAATCCCTATACAATTGTGGAGGTTCTGCCCACACTAGTTACGACGACTACTGATTGCTGTGGCAGCTCTGGCCACACTATCACTAGAATCCCGAAGCTTATTCATCTCTCATCTCCCGGAGTTTCAGAAGAGTAGTGTGGGTAAGGCAAGCGAACGCGAAGCCAGCGCACGGAGCTGGCCAACAAATTATATTAAAATAAAGGGTGATTTTTTAGCTATTATCTTTTTGGCAACACTTTTTTAAACAGCTCACGCACGTTTCGTGTTTTGTTTCACTGTCAAACATCTTCAGTTTGGTCTATAATTTAACCATGAGTCGTCTTACAAACGAACAAAGCTTGCAAATTGTTGAATTTTATTATAAAAATGCGTTCTCTGTTAAGAAAGTTCATCGCGAGCTACTTCCATTTTATGGTCAGTTTAATCGACACACTGAAGCGGCTATTCGGGCTATTGTGACTAAATTTCACACCAAATTTACATTGTTCGACATTAAACCACCAAAACACGCTCACGTAGAGTGCGAACTGAAGAAAATATCGCAGCTGTATCGGCCAGTGTTAATGATGACCATCAATTATCGATTCGTCGCCGTTCGCAGCAATTGGGCCTCTGTTACTCAACAACGTGGAAAATTTTGCGCAAGGATTTAGGTTCAATTCAGCTGGTGCAAGAATTGAAGCCGAACGACCTACCGCAACGTAGAATTTTTGGTGAATGGGCTCTTGGAAAGTGGGCCGAAGATTCACTTTTTTACCGAAAAATTGTGTTCCGGGACGAAGCTCATTTTTGGCTCAATGGGTACGTAAATAAGCAGAGTTGTCGATTTTGGAGTGAATATCAGCCAGAAGCATTGCAAGAGCTACCAATGCATCCAGAAAAAGTCACAGTTTGGTGCGGTTTATGGGCTGGTGGCATCATTGGACCGTACTTCTTCAAAGATGATGCGAATCGTAACGTAACTGTGAATGGTGAGCGCTACCGTGAGATGATATCCAATTTTTTTTTGGTTCAAAATGCAAGAGCTTGACTTGCATGACATGTGGTTTCAACAAGGCGGTGCCACATGCCACACAGCACGCGCAACAATGGACTTATTGAGAGGCGAGTTCGGTGAACATTTTATTTCACGTTCGGGACCGGTCAATTGGCCGCCTAGATCGTGCGATTTAACACCTTAAGACTGTTTTTGGTGCCCGCTTCAATTGACGCACTGGAAGACAACATTGAAGCATTTATTCGTGAGATGCCGGCCGAAATGTTGAAAAGAGTATGCCAAAATTGAACTAAGCGGATGGACCATTTGAGACGCAGTCACGGTCAACATTTGCATGAAATAATCCTCAAACATTAAATTATATGGACCGTACCATCGATTCAAATAAAGATTTCATGCATTTTTCTGAATTTTATGTGTTTTTTTTTGAAAAACTTTCCTATAGCTCTTAAAAAATCACCCTTTACAAAACTGGCGTTAACAGCAGATACAGGGTGTAAAGTTTCAAAGAAAAAACTTTTTATTAGATGTTCCGAGCCGGGATCGAACCCACGACCTCTTGCACAGCGGTCGCGCACACTAGCCGCTGAGCCACCCGGCTACACAACAAGTCATATAAATTTCATAATATTGGTATCGGATTGTTAATATGCTCTGTATCAACGAAAGCGTACGCTCAGTAAGAATTTGGATGCTGCAGTAGCAGAGCTGCTTTCGCTGCTGCAGAACGGAAATATCTCTATATAAAGGGAGATTTTTTAGCAACTTTTTTTTTGGCAACACTTTTTTTAGGCAGCTCAGCTGTTTTCGAGTCACATTTTTCTGTCAAGCATATTCACTTTGGTCTACAATTTAATCAAGAATCGACTTACTTGCAGATTATAGAATTTTATTATCAAAATTCATGCTCGGTTAAGAAAGTGCATTGTGCACTCCATTTTATGGTCAGTTTGGGCGACCTTCTGAGACGGCAATTCGAATATTTTTTTATTTTTATCAACTTTTTTTTTTTAGTTTTTCATTTTATTGTGTTATTATTTGATGATTAAAGTATGAAAAAGTTGGCAGAATGGACTCTTTTTATTTCCAAGATCAAAGGATAGTTTCTTCTTCTTATTTGGCTTCTTCGGAAGACAGGAACTCTGCTGTGGTTATGGGGGCGTATGTAGCTTACTGCGCCTCAAGTCGACTCACACCTCCACGTGGTAACCCCTGGTAACAGAGCGATGCATCCGCAAAGCTGCTGGCTAACGTGAGCGGCGATCATACCCTGGGACAAATAGGGGCGGGACCTCGGGCTTGGCACCCGTTTCCCGTCTATTACATCCGCCAATGAAAACTAGAGAAATATTCATCGGGCGTTACCGCACTTCAGGAAATGCGATGGACTGGACAGGGATACACGCGCATTTTTTCATGGATTTATTCGTCTGTTCTTTCTACTCTAATATTTTGGATTTTTATTGCGGCTCTAAATCAAAGGCCGGCACGTCGCTATGTTCAGGGCATACGCAAATTCTCACAAGTCGCGAAGTCTCACACGCTCACTATAAGCTGTGTTCGGCTCTTGTTTTGCTGCGTCGCGACGCAGTCGTTGCTACTGAAATTGAGTGCTATTTTTGCGCTGCTCTCACACACACCAATGCAAAAATGTGATTGCTATAAATCAGTGGAGGTCAGAAATGTGTGAGAGCAGCGCAAAACTGATTTAATTGGCTCTCAATTTGAGTAGCAACGACTACGTCGCGACACAGCGCAGCAGCACGCCGAAGCAACACGACGAGCTTATACTGTGTGTTTGGGAGCAGCGCTGCTTTTCAGATTTTTCATATGCCCAGAACATAGGGACGAGCCGGCCTTTTCTCTAAATGAGTCGTAGAGTTCTTGAAAACATAGCTGAGTAATATCTAGGTTCATCCTTAGTTCTGGATAAAGCTGGAGATATGTCAGGTTGGGCACATGAAACAAGGAATTTCAGTTCTATTCAGAAGAAGTGGAATGAAGGCTTCACTTCTTCGTCGTCTCTGCAAATGCTGCAGAAGTCATTAAGGGGGCTGTTAAGCGGAGTGCTCTGCCAAGCATGCATGGCCAGGTGGTTATTCTGCTTGAAGGGTCTGATTGCTATAGAGTAGCTTTTAGCTATTTATCTTCTATCTTCCCATCAAGTAAGCCCCGCCACCTTTTACTCTACTTACTGGGGGATGACGAATCTGTGCTTTGGTATTCCGAACTGCTGCTGTCTGTGGTGTTTAGGGTCTGGGCATAGGTCTTAGACAGACTGCGCGTGGAGGCGCAGCGTTGCAGGCGCTTCGATGAACCAAAGAGCCGCAAACTGTGCCGACGTTCCAAGCTGCGCGGCGTCGGAAATGAGGCGCTTCGTCGCTTGGCCGCGCGCGGATAAATAATTTTGTCATTGGGATTGCCTATAGATAAATAAAGACTTGGCAATCAGTTGATCATAGATCAAATCGAACATTACTCACCTCCGCAGATAACATCCGCCAGATTTGTTTGGATGCACTGGTGGGTAAGGTCACCATCCCGCTCTGTGGATATCTCGCCATAGAGCGAGTGCAGGGCCTCGGCATTGGACATGAGCATGGTGCGCGCCTCCTGAGGTACCACATCGTCATGTTGCTGCTCCTCTTCCTCCAGCTGGGCATAGACCAGGCTACCATTGGTGCTGTGATGGTGATTCGTACGCGGTCGCGAGCGACTGCGTCTACGTCTAGGGGGAAAGATTATAGATTATAGGTTCCCCAATCCCAATTGCATGAAGATGGCACACTCACTCTGGCGTAAAGATAAAGTAACCCTTCGAGGTCTGATAGATCTTCTGCTCTTGCATCAGCTGCGCCAGCGTATCGTAGATGACCTCCGTGGCGGGGGTGGTCATGTGTGGAAATCGAACTCCCAGCTTGCCACGCACGTGCTCAATCGTTGCCGACTGACCCTCGGCGGTGAGGTCCATGATGACATCGCACAATGCCTCCGGCAGCGGCGTGAACTGTCCCTGAACCGTTGGCGTCACAATGCAATCGTCAATGTCACCTGCAAATGAAAAGCGGCGCAAGGAGAGGCACAGTCAGAGATGCGACATAAACAAGTGTAAGTGGGCTACGTATAAGGCTAATCACTGCTAACTCGACCAGCCGACCAGCTCTGCCCGAATTGGTCAAATAAACTTGCTCGCATTTTTTCCATTGAATTTGAAATTTTCGTTGGCATTTTGGGTGGCCACCCGGGCACGTAGATTATTGGTCAAATGGATGGTCATGTAGCCTTGGCTTGCTTGGCATTTGATGTGTAACCATTTGAGTAGAGGGGTAATTAAACGTCGTTTGAGATGTGAATGCCAGTAAGATTTGTTTTGCGTCCCGGCTACAGGTGAGCTGTGGAGGTCACGAGAGACTGGGCTCTAGTTTGTAATAGGCCATAACGTCTTCTAGTAAACTCAAATGTGGAGTTCTTAATTGGCACAATTGTGCCAAAGGGCAAATGGGTGAAGATTCAAATCTTCTCTAGAAAGGATTGAAGAACTTGTTGACGCTTTGAATGAATTCTGATACAGCTTCAAAGAGAATGTGGGAGTAAGCTTGCAAGTATACTCCGCACAGGAGTAACCATATGACCTACTTAGTAAAACTTTCACAGACGAAAGCTATAATAACAAATCGCACAGCTTTTTCCAACGTTGCAGTTGTACTCAGTACTGGTCTCTGAACTTGAAGAAAGGGAATTGGAAAATATGCATTTCTTTGGAGTGGGAGTCTCATCTAAACTATTGGACCGATCCACAACCTTCAATCAAGCTTGTTTTAAAACTTCAACAAGCCACCTCCCGTCAAGAATTAAGATATTTTATTGAACCATACAGGCCTGTCGAAAGGGGATTCCAGGCCCGGGGGGTTTTTCTCATGTTGTACATAGTTTACTTAAGTTTTCGCCAAACATGGTTGGACGGGTAAGACGGAGTTGCAACATCTAACTCTGATCAGGACATGCATACAAACTTGGCTTATTTTATCTTAACACCTCTTGGCCCGGTTAGCACAAAATTCTCTTGTGTGTGTCAAGCTAGTAGCGACAAAAGATCCCTCCCATCCGACGAGTCCTAGCCGAAAGCTTCCCCAGTGCTAACCATAATTGATCGACGTCGTCTAGTTCGTGGTGTGCTAAACAGCACCATCACATTGTACATCAGTCACACTACAATCAATTAGTGACCATAAAGTTTTCCCATAAAATATTGTTTTCAATTAGTTTGAATTCTACGAGCAAAAAAATATAAAAAATAGCGAAAAGCTAACTTCGGCTCGTCTGAAGTTTATATACCCTCGCAGCTCGAATAATTTATATAAATAAAGGTGTTTCGCATCGAAATCTGCTACCTGAGTGTTTTCCCAAACTGACCAATAGATAGCACTCTATTGTGACCATTTGTTGACCTGTTTTTTATATAACAGCTATTCGATATATTCATCCAAAATTGGTAAGATTGTGCTGAGGCAGATAATAATAATATCCTATTAAGTTCAAAGACGCTATCACTTAAAACAAAAAAGTACATCTATATAAAAGTGAAAGTATGTTTATCGGGGGTGTTCGGAAATCTCTAGAGATTTTGTCTTCGGTTGGTTTGCAAACGCTTGAAAAATCCGTCGGTGTCCCAGAACTTCAAGAGATTTCATTTTCAGTGGGAAAGATTGGTCTAACTGGACCATAATAATGTCCATCTCACAAACAGGGTTGCATCACGCAAAAATCCTTATAAATCCCTTATTTTTTGAATTAAAATGATGTTAAACGAAATCTGTTAGCTGTGGCATAGTTATTTATACTTAAATTAAAGTCGGTTACCCAAAATTAACGAAAATTAAAAATTTCGCGCCAATCACAGACAGCCCGGGACGTTTGTTGTTGTTGAATTTCTGATGGGCGGTGGCGCCATCAGGGCAGACGGTTTTGATTGATATGGCGCCTCGGTTGGTTTGCGAAAAATTATTAACAAGTAATTCAATATTAAACAAAAGCATGTTATTTTTGATGCAGCCATAGTAAAATAGTGTAGTTTACATTTCTAAAACTAATTTTACTTATCAAATAGTTTTAGCGGTGAATTTAAACTCTACCTAAACCACTAGAGATTTGAAACCAACCGAAAGAGATTTCAGGACACCGAGAATTGGTTTTGGGTTGGAATTTGGTTGGAAGAGATTTGTGGGACACCGCCGTATATGTTTGTCCCTTATGGGCGTCTAAACCGCTGAACCGATCTTCACGAATTTTTCACAGTATGTTCATGTCTATCAGGAAAGTGTCATAGGCTATGTCTCATGTCTGTGAAATGGTCCAAAAACCGCGAAATTTGTAAAATTATACCGTTCATCCGATTGCAATGAAAATCTGGGAATGGTTGAACGCTTGCCCGGGAAGGTTTCTAGGTTGAAAAAATTGCGGAAAACGTTCCAAAAACCGCGAAAATTGCAAAATTTAAGTTTAAAACTTTGGGAAATTGATCGACGCTTGCCCGGAAAGGTTTCCAAGTAGAAGATAAGGGCGGAAAATGGTCCAAGAACCGCGAAATTTGCAAAATGTTCGATTTTGATGAAGCTTTAAGGAATGGTTGCACGCTTGCCCGCGAAGGTATCTAAATTGAAGAAATGGGCCGGAAATAGTCATAAAACCGCGAAATTTCAAAAACTATACCGTTCATCCGAAACTATACCGTCCAAAAATCGCGAAATTTGCAAAATAATCTTATGAGTATTTATGAAAGCGCTTAGTGCTTATATTACAATGCCGGCGTTGGTAAATGGAAGCTGTAGATTACACGGTCCAAAATATTGCGAATTTTGCAAATTTTTGATTTGAGCCTGGATTATTGTGAAAATTTGATAGACGGTAATTGTAGACGGGAAAATAGAAAGTATTAACCAAACGGTCAAAAAGTCACGAAATTTGCAAGATATTCATGATTTTAGATTATCATGAAGACGTGTTATATAGAGAAAAAGATGGAACGGTCCAAAATGTTTATATCGACAGCAGCCGATAGATTAAATATAATCGCTCTTTTAAGAATCATAAGAACCCGGCGCGCGGTGTTCAATTAGTACTATATAGTTGTCCGACTTCGACCAAACTTAGTGGAATCATGGAAAAAGATAGCAAATTAATAAATTCGAAGTTTGAAGGCGATTCCGTTGAAAACAAAAAAGGTTTCTCACTAAAACTAGTTTTTCGACCGATCATTCCTAGGTCAGCTATATGCTATAGTCATCCGATCCGGCCGGTTCCGACAAATGCGCAGCGTATTTGCACTAATAGACTTTCTGCTAAGTTTTATTAAGATAGCTTATTATCTAATGGATGAGATAGCATAAAAACAGACAGGGCTAAATCAACTCAGCTCGTCACGCTGATTAAGAATATATTTACTTTATGTGGTCGGAGATGCTTCCTTTTAAACGTTGCAAACATCCGAACAGAGTTAATATTCCCACTGCAAAGGAATTTTTGGCCGTAAAGTACGAAGAATTTTTTAAACGCCTAGGAAAAATGCGATTCTTAAGTAAATAAATTAAAATAGTCAAGTGACTGCGCGCACACATTGCGCCTGAAAGATAAACTGACGGCTGAGCAAGATATTTTAGCACGAATAAACGAACATGCTTTATTGATTCCGCAAAGCTGAGCTCAGAACTGAGTTTTAAAGACGAGTCCAGTGCTTGTTGTGCACAGTTGCATGCACGGTGTGTGATTATTTGTCAAGATCAGCCGTCAGTTCATCTTTTAGCCGCATGTGTGCGCGCGCCCCAACAGTTGAAACCAGCAGAAAAACCAAATTCCAGTTTAATAAAGTTTTGTATGTAATTAATATGTAAATTTAGTTTTATTTAATGTCTTTATCCAAAAGTACATTTAAGTGCGATTTTATTGATCGGTGATAAAATGTCTGTGGTGAATTGTTATTAAATTAATAACAAATTGAATAGCTCAAGGCACTATGAACACTTGCTGCGAAATACTCGTACTGCTGTACCCCTCTTCTTTTATTATCCTCTTCAATTGCCACTTTGATTAAGATTTTGGATTGACTGGTGTTTTCTTTAAGGAATTTCCCTCTGAGGGTGCCTGTATTTCCCACCTGCTGCAACATCAGTTGAATAGCCATAAATGGCTAAGACATAATTAATAAACGCGCCCATCAAGTAAACAAATTAGCCAAGAAAAAAAAGGTCGTACCGATGACGCTGCTCTCTCAGTTTCGCACTCTGCAGTTGCCGCATCGTGCCCATAAATTAAATGCGCCTCCACAAATGCTTCCTACTTGCCAACTTAACCTCTAAAATAATAAAAGTAAAAATAAAAACCAAAGACAGACTGCAGGCAGCTACGCCCCCGAAGCAAGCCAGCGGCGGCTGTGGCATGCCTCAAAATTGCAATAATAAATAGAGAGAATGAGCCAGAGACAGGCACAGCGTCGGAGGGGGGTGACTGCAAAATCAGACCAAGTGTGTGACGACCTCCGCCGGCTGTGCGGTCCGGGCCAGGCCGTGCCTCTTGGCCACAACGTCCTTGCGGCAGTTGCATAATCTTTCAAGTTTTCACTTTCTGTTGTTGTTGTTGTTGCCAGGCCTCTACCCGGCAGCAATTTGCAATCGCCAAGAAAAATGCCAAGTGGGATGCTCCAGCGTCAAGGACAATTAGCGGAATTTGATGGGCGACTGGAAACAGTCTCCAATATTTGCCGCATTCAGCAATTACAATACAATCTACGAGCCTTTTCCTCCTCTCTCCATCTCGCTCTGTCGCACTTTCACATTGCGAATTTGTCCGTCGATTAATCTTTTGCATTCATTTGGTGGCGTCACTTGAAATTGCACTCAATCTCAATTCGCGATTCGCAACTGGAAGCCATGAGCATTTATAGTCGGCCAGTTGGGCGGCCGCCCCTCTTTGGCAAACATCAGCAACCGCAGCCGCAGCCCCAACCCCAGCCTCGGCTCGGCCTAAGCCTTACCCTGGGTCCGCTTCAAGTCTGCGATTTATTTGTCTTTGCTTATCAGCTGCCACATTTGGTTTTTAGCTTTTTTATTTGGTTATTTGCCAGCGACGCCCTGCTCATAAATTTGCAAGTGCAGTAGCCAAATTGGGGCTAGATAAATAAATATGAGAGATGGCAAACATATTGCTGCTGCTGCCAGTTTTCTGTTCTCTCTGGGCAAACATATGAGTTGAAGGCAATTTAAGGGGCAGGGCCAAGGCAAAATCTGCTGGGGAACATCATTGAAAAGTTGCGTCAACAACAAACAAGCCAGGCTGCAATATACTACTTGCCAAGGTTTTTATTTAACTGATAGCTTTTAAGTGTGGCGCCAGGGGAACTGTGTGAAGTAACGCCTATCGTCGTAGCGGTATTGAATTAAAAAATTTAAAATTTGATTTTTGTAGATACGAAAATAAAAAGACTTATCATTAAACCATTAAACGATTAAAGTTTCTGGCAGCAAATGATAAAAACGAAGTTTGGAGTCTTAGCGTATTTTGATCAATATTTAAAAAAAGAATACCCCACAGTTGGCGTCAGTTACCGTGGGCTCAGTCTCTTACCCATTGCATATAAGTTTCTGTTATGCATTCTTGGTGAAGCATTGTATTTTATGGTAAATACATCTCTGACCAGAAATGTTTTCACATGAGACTCAATCCAACACCCACCCAGCTGCCCACAGCTAAATGTGTTCTGTCGAAAGTATGCATTACGCCTGTCGAAAAAGTAATGCACTACAACAGCTGCTTTTCGTTTAAGGGATAGTAATCGGGGACAAACAGAAACAACGAATCGTGCCACACAAGAGCCGATGCCTGCTTCATTCGCTTTTTTGCCTATTGTCAAACAAAAAAAGACACTAAATGAGATCATTTTAAACAGTAAGTTCGTTTTTTTAAAAATTTTTTTATTTCTAAATTTTTAGCTCAATAACAATGCAAATGAACGAAACGTTATTTAAGTAAAATAGCGTTAAATCCACCTTTGTGGATCGGTTTCTACTTTCATTCATCGAGTCATTTCCATTTTCTTTTCAAACTTTTTTGTATTTCATGATTTTACGTCAACCACTTTTCAGAGAGTTGTGGATTTGTCCTTTTTTGAAAGTAGGGATCATAGTTTTCGACCCGCTCCTGATCGAACTAAGATGTTGTGGATCGGTCGGTGCTCGCATGCATATAAACAGACATATATGGCGAATCAATGAAAAATAAATGGGTCATACTTATTAAGTTTTGCGTTAATTGTTATAAGGGTGCTTCAAAAGTAATATTCCTAATTACTACTTGTCAAAATTTTTGTCAAGGGGGCATGAAAACGTGTTGACAGGAGAACAAAGAGAAAGAAGTATCATCCCGAAAGCTTTTATGTAAAGCTCAGCTAAGGACGCCGGTTACTGGTACCTCCTTCTTCCCTGTTCCAATTAATAATGGGGAAAAAGGGGACCATGGAGTTGTGCAAAAGTATGTAACAGGTAAAAGGAAACATTTGCGACCCTATAAAGTAATTGATCAGTATTGATCAGTATGAACAGCATAGTCGATTTAGCCATATCCGTCTATCCGTTCGTCCATCCGTCCGTCTGTCCGTCCTTCTGTCCGTCCGTCTGTCAGTATGAACGCGTCGATCTCAGAGACTATAAGAGATAGAGCCACAATTTCTTTGCATGTAGGTAGGTGTAGGTATACCAGATCCAGATTGAGTTTGTTTCAGATTTGGATTACCTGTTACTTGTTTTTTGAAAAAGTAAAGATGTTTTTGTAATGTCAAGAGAGAGACAGAGCGGAAAAACCCAAGCAACACTCAAATTTTTGCGCTCTCTGTTCGTGTAAGTATTGAAAAAGAGCTACACGAGTGACGCGGGTATCATTGGAACTGCAAGACCGAAGCATACATGTGAAACGTGCAGAGTAAAGACTGCATACATTTTGTTACAGTGGTTGGGACACTGCAACCTCTGATCAGTATCTCTGATCAGTACCATCCACTAAAGTCTCAGTTGATAGGGCCCTAATACTCGTTTTGTCTGGTTGAAAATAGGTTCAAACCAAAACCTAACAAATATCCGAATATTAACCATAGGTATACCTTGTTAAATCTCTCAAATCGGAGCTTTGAACAAATTTATCGATTTGCAGCCCTGGTTTTATTACCATTGAGATCCCAAAGTTGTGAATAACGCTTGTGCATTGGACATCGCAAGATTTCTCCCTAGATTGGCAGTAAAGCTTGTTTGCATTACTACCATTTTATTGCCTCTTTGGTTTTTTTTTTGCGATTTAATGATTCGTCAGTCAAGGTAAGTGGATATGAATTAACTAAACTTTCTAAGGGGTCCCCGTTACAAAATTTTTTTCCTTAAGCACAGTACGGAGACTCTGAGACAATTGACGCAGCGACAATTGTTTCATAATTCTCAGAGCGGCCTCTGTGAGACTAGTGTGATCAGCCCACAACAAAAGGGCAGACGAGGTTTGTTAAAAAAAATAGGCGGTCAATAAATTTCAAAACAAAAAGTTTTATAAAATTGAAAATGAAATCACTAAGTGGAATTCAGAGGCCATAGGCAATGCCATGGAATTTTTGATGAAATTAGAATTAGCCTGGTACCACATTAACGCGACGCCACGGACTTAGTGATAGCCAGCTTCATAGACTGGAGATACTCGCCGGGCGTATTAGAGCAGATTCAAGGGTGCCTGATAGGTGGCGCCTGGTGTTAAAAAATTAGTGGCCACAACAGGGGCGTCGAGACAAAAAATTATTTGGAAGGGCGTTAAACGGTAGGCTGGTCAGCTCAGGTGGTGTATGGGAAGAAATCACATCCATCGGAGTAGTAACCCCACCACAACCGTTGCGACTGTAAGCCATGATGTGCATTTTAATGGCCAGCTTTTAATGATCAGCGACACTTGTTTGTCCTCCACATGATTATTTTATTGTTTGTTTGTATTTTTTGTTTCCATATTTTATATTCTCATAGGCTACTCCGCTTGGCTCAAAATAATTTCACTAAAGAACTCTTCTCTCTTTTTGACGTATCTTCATGTCACTCAGCAAATTGGCTACATGTATTTTGCAACTTGTTCCGATGAAACCCTCATATCCCTTACTTTTGCTAGGCTATCGGACACTCCGATTCCGTGGTTATCGTGAATATTAATTGAAACTAATGGATTTAAAATAAATGCCAAGTCACTGAAACCCAAACTGTTGGATTTTCTGCTTTTATTTATAAATCTTCTCGCTTACGAGTGCTTACGCCCAAACACTCACCTCGACCCAACTCCAAGATCAAGGCTAACATATTACTCTGCCTGCAGCTTACACCTCACTCCTCGCACTCCTCCTGCACAGCACTGCCCAGTTTGGGGCATTCAATTTGGAAATGCTTAAAAATGCCTGCCAGGCGTTTGCCAACCCATGCAATTAAAATTAATAAACGAAAAGAAAAGCAAACTCGTGACGCCCCCCCAAACGAAAAGGAAAACATTTGTCATTGCCCCCGCCGTACGATATCAATTGGCATTGTAATGTGGCATTTTATTTTGATTTGCAATTGCATTTCTCTCGGTTTTGGCAATATTGTGTTTATCGTTTAAGGAAGTGTTAATTTATTTGCTCCTCTCGTTCATTGAAGCCCCGAAGCAGTGAGAAAAACTTTGCCAAGCAAAAAATAATAAATTGCCTTTGATAGCTAAAAATTATTGATTATTTCGAAATGGACAGCGTTAAAAGTTTATGATGGTCGTCGTCCATTGTTGTTGTTGTGGTGTTGCTTTTTTTTCGGCTGGGGCATCGCTGGCGGTTATGAGATCAAACAAAACAACGCGAAAATGTGCCAACAACACGATAGGCGCGCAAGATTTCCTCTTTTGCGTTAACGTTTTTCTTTTTCTAATAATAAAAGAGAAAAAGCAGAAAAATCATACATCAAGATTATTGTTACTCGCGGCAATTGCATCACAGTAATGGCCATAGTGGCGGATCGGTTGGCAAAAAATGGAAATCACAAGAAACATTTTTCATTTGCATAAAAATGCATGGCAAACTACAAGCGCTAAAAATGCTTGCCGCATGTTTCACAGTGGGCGGGGGGCAGGGGGTGGTTGCAGTGGGAGGTGGACGAAACAACCTTCAAGCTACAAAACACTTGACTCCGACGCCAGGCCAAGCTGGAGCCACAGTCGCGTTGACGTCGCTTTGGTTTGATTGAACACAAGGATATGTGTCCGCCGGCAACAACTGAAACAGCATCAGCAACAAAAGCAACAACAATAACATAAACCAAAGCGCAGCCAACATCAACAACAACAGCGACAATGGCAACGTCCACAATTTGAAACCAAAACGCAACACTTTCACTCTACTTAAGACGGATGAAGCAGCAGTTTGGGGGCGGGGCCAACGGGGGAGGACTGCGGATTAGTTGGAGGAGGAGGCGGTGGAGGAGGAGGAGCACGGCAGGTTGCCTTTGAGACACCATCTAAGCGTTGGTGGGAAAATCGCTGCCATCGTTTTCACGTCTTTTTCATATTTATTATCATTTGCCAGTTTCGGTTTTCCAGCAAACAACAAAACAACAACAAATATGCAGATGAAGTCCAAAGGAGAGCTGGGCCAGTTTGTCAACGGAATGGACAAAGAGTCTTTACTTAATTTATAAGAAGGCTAATCAGTCAATCAGCTTAAAGAGTGTGGTTTTTGGTTGGATACATGAGGGGAAATGGAAAATCACAATTTAAATAAAACCAATTTAATGCGACAATGTGTACTATGTGGACAATGTCATGAACAAACGTCATGAACTATGAAGCATGTAAAAAGACCATGTTTTTAGTACCAGATCCTTCTCCGAATCAGGCTTGATTTCAGTACCGAGCTCTCATAAAAGGGTTTTGTCAGTGGTACAATGAAAAAGATGAGTGCCTATTACCAGAAAGCCAAACACAAGGAAAGTGTCGGGACACGCAGCCAAAACAACACAAATATTAATTCCTAATGAATCCCGTGGCGCAACTTAACTAAACTTAAATTCATTGTTTTCATTTGATTCTTGCCCACGGTCATTGCTAAACACAAATACACACACATCTTCCAACCAAATTCCAACCCAAAACCAATTCTCGGTGTCCTAGAAATCTCTTTCGGTTGGTTTCAAACCTCTCGTGTTTTGTTGGGAGATTTTAACAAACCAACCAATACACAAACCACGACGTGCTGAGTTGATTTAGCCCTGTTTGTCTGTCCGTAAGTCTGTCCGGCTGTTTCTATGGAACTTTTTACGAAGTCTTTTAGTTCAAATACGCTGCACATTTGTCTGAACCGGCCGGATCGGATGACTATAGCATATAGCTGTCATGGGAACGATCAGTCAAAAAACTATTTCTAGTGAGGAAAACTTTTTTGTTTTCAATAGAAACGCCTCCAAATTTTGCATTTCTTAGCTTGCTATGCATTCCTATGATTCCACTAAGTTTGGTTGAAATCGTACATCTATAAAGTATAGCTCCATAAGAAAAGTAAGGTCCGAAAAGTGTCTTAGAAAAACTTTATTGTTTTTAATGGAGGCTGCAATGGTATAAAAATTCCCCCGAGCCGAAGTTAACTTTCCCTATTTTTGTGCTTCGATTCAGGTTCGGCTCAGACTTACAAAAGACCTGGACCATCTGACTCCGTAGCGGTTTGCAGAACTCATTTTAAGAATTTCTGTCGTCTTAACTCATTCAAAAGTTTTTTTTTAACCCTAAAGCAGCCCTAACACTTGTCATAAAAGTTTCGAATTTGAAATATCAGACAAGTGTAATAGTCAATCTGAGAAATACAAAAAATATACCAAAAGCATTGAAAAGCTGAATGAGAAGTTGACTATCTCTATAAATATAAAATAGTTTGACCTGTCTGACTGATTCACTGATTGGCAATCATCGCACAGCCTAAACGGTAAGAGCTAGTGGGCTGAAATTTCGACAGGAGTTTCCTATGTGCTAAAAGTGCGTACTGAGACGGGGATTTTGGAAAATACCACCCGGAAAAGTCGGAAAGCTTCGGAAAAGTTTTATGGTGATAATTTTCTTTTGATACCCTTGCAGAGGGTATTATAAAATTGTGCGGATGTTTGTAACGCATTGAAGGAACACATAAAGAATATATATTCTTGATCAGCATGACGAGCTGAGTTGATTTAGCCTTGTCCGTCTGTCCGTCCGTCTGTCCGTCTGTCTGTTTCTATGCTATCTCCTCCGTCAGTTTTGAAGCTATCCTCACAAAACTTTGCACGAAGTCTTTTGGTACAAATATGCTGCACATTTGTCGGAATTGGCCGGATCGGATGACTATAGCATATAGCTGCCATAGGAACGATCGGTCGAAAAACTAGTCTTAGTGAGAAAAACTTTTTTGTTTTTAATGGAAACGCCTCCAAACTACGTATTTTGTTTACTATCCTTTCCAAATAAGTTTGGTCGAAATCGGATGACTATAGCATATAGCTGCCATAGGAACGGTCGAAAAAACTAGTTCTAGTGAGAAAAACTTTTTTGTTTTTAACGGAAACAACCTTATCATTGGCATACACTTATTTCATATACTTTTACACAATTCTACAAAGTTTGGTCGAAATCGGATGACTATAGCATATAGCTCCCATAAGAACGATCGGTCGAAAAACTAGTTCTAGTGAGGAAAACTTTTTTGTTTTTTAATGAAAACGTCCTTTTTATTGGCATATTCTTATTTTATATACTTTTACACATTTCTACAAAGTTTTATCAAAATCGGATGACTATAGCATATAGCTGCAGTATGAATGATCGGTCGAAAAAAGAAGTTTCTAGTGAGAAAAAAGTTTTTTTGTTTTAAATGGGATCGCCTCCAAATTTCGTAATGAACAGTGTATTACGCTATCCATCGAAATATTATAGATCCCATAGAAAAGTAAGGTCCAAAAAGTAGTCTTAGTTAGAAAAACTATTTTGTTTTCAATGAAAGCTGCAAGGGTATACAAAACTTCGGCCGAGCCGAAGTTAACTTTCCCCTATTTTTCTTTCTTGAAATTAGGTTTGTAAGCAAAGTACACCGAAAAAAAAATGCAGGGGAAATTTTAAGTCTAAAAAAAGGACTTGATCCCGGCAACGGGATTAAAATTTTAAGTACGAGCTGGCTTGACATCGACCCGAAAGGGGATTGTCTCCCGTCAATTTATAATGGAAATTTGACCATGCAGAAAGCATCGCAGGTGTGGTAAAGTTGGCTGAGCGGCGCTGTCAGTGAGGTCCCGAGTTCGAGTCCCAGTCAGGTGGGGTAAAAATTATAAAATTTAATAAAATTTATTTAAATGGTAGCGATAACAGTATCGATAACAAAATCAATAACGATAACGATTGTAATAACGATAGCGATAGGTTCCGATATCGATAATGATAACGATAACGGTATCGATAACGGTAAGGAAATTAATAACGATGGCGATAACGATAAAGGTTTCGAAAACGATAGCGAAATCAATAACGACAGCAATTTAATATTAGGAAATTGGGAAACTTTTGGACCTAATGTTCTGTCAACACTGTATCACACCCCCCAAACGAGAGGGCCACATTTGTTAGCAATTAAGAAGACCCAAGCAAGATTGTGAATTGCAATGCACGAGTGTAACCAAAAAATTTATGATAAGTGACCAAGATCCTAATAATGCTTTACCTTTCTCTGGTGCATAATTGCCTTTGATAGTCCATGATCGCTTTCGCTCCACTTTTTTGTAATAAACCAATTTTTTATCATCCAGTTTGAAAAACGAATCGATGGAGCAATGAATCGAAGATGTGATACCTTGAGTAAGGTGGTTTTTCTTCATACCCTTTGGTACCCAAACATCGAGGTTATTCAGTTATCCAAGTATTCTTTTGTGAGATAGGTCAAACTTTTCGGTAATCTCTCGTGTCGAATAACGACGAATTTCATTAACCATTGCCTTGATTTCATTGTTTTCAGACTCCAATTGCGTTTAAGCTCCCGAACCGACTTGTTTATTTACGGAAGTAAAATAGTGAAGTATGACGAAAATTCTACAAATAATATTGATCATCTTTTTATAGATAGTAACTTAGACTCTAAGCTTTTAAGAGATAACAAAATGTTTGGACCTAAGGTACCATCGCTCAGTCTACTAAAACGGTCCCAAATGACATTATCTTTAAGCAAAAAAAATTAAGAAATCGAACACTATTTTATGGGAGAAGCAGAAATAAGTTAAGAATTTAAAAGGTCCAAACAGTGGGAATTTTGATTCTTGAAACTAGTTTTTCAATCTTGTAATTTCAATCGGTTATTCCTTGGATCAAATACGATATCCAGGCAAGGCAAATCGGAAACTTGAGCTTTCCAATCAATTTCAAAGATATTTTCCAATGTTTCCAATAAAAAACTCAGTTCAAAGATCCCGTTTCGATTACCAAATTATGATTGCGGGTTTTCGCATATGAAATCAAATGAAAAACTCCGCTGCAATATGTTGGCTACCTTTTAGCAAAATGAGTGTCCTATTTTCCGTCTCTTCGGTTGCCCGCCGTGGCATACAATGAATTTATATAAGAAGCCTCCCACATAGCACTGCCTGGCCCCGTCAACTGCATCCCCTCCCTGCCCTGCTCCCTCACTGTGGAACATGTAGAGCAGTTGCCAGCCAAAGTTGAGAGTTACGAAAAAATGTCTAGCGGCCAAACGAAGGCAATCACGATTTTGTGTCTGAAACGTTTTTTGCGCGTTTTCAATTTCCCATTTTTTTGTGGTTGTTTTGTTTTTTGGTTGCAGGAGGCTTAAGGAAAAGGCCACGCAGAGATACGACTTTTTGGCCGGCGTTTTTTTCTTGCGTTTGCCAGGCGACGCTAATTGTTTCCGTCTGTTAATAAAAATATTTCAGTTCAGTAACAAATTGAAAACAAGGCGTCCAAGGAGGTTGCTGCCGCTGCTGCTGTTTATGCAACGCCTCACGACGCGACGGAGGCAAAACAAAATGCAAATTGACATTTACGTGGTTGCAACACCAACACCAACAACAAAATAAACAAAAACAAACCCTGCCCCGGGGCAGGCAAATAAGGAGCAACACGACACAGAAAATTTTGGCGACACTTTTTGTCGTCGTCTTGTGGTTAAAGGTCAATGAGTTTGTTGGGCCATTGGCGACCTGGTAAACCTTTTTATGTTATGGTTGTGCAACTCCACGGAATCCGAGCAGGAGACCAGATGATGATAGTGTCTGTCATAGTCCAGGGAAATCGTCGCGAATTGTGCTACCATTTTTGGTGCGTGGCGACACGACCATCAAATACAATAAATTTTTGTGGGAAGTCTGGGAGCGGACTTTTCTTTAACAATGAATGGAAGATTGCTGTAATGTGCAGAGAGAAAATGCCTGGCCAAAGAACACTTTCCCGTCAAAGGGGAAATCTGCGAAGCGTAACCAAAAGTTCGGAAAACGGGTTGACCTCATTAAGAGGGGAGTGGGCGGGTGAGGGGGGAGAGCAGCAGCAGCAGCAATCAGTGTGGGGAAGACAAGAACAATAAAATTACAATAATCGCTTTGGTAACGCTCTTTTTGGTGGTGAAGTCGCTGCAAGGGGTTGGTGCTCAAGCGACCATGATGATGAACTTGCCGAGACAACTCCCCAGTGTACTATGGGTGAAAATGAGATTTTTTTTTTGTTGGTGCGAACATGTCAGAAATCTACACTGCCAAAATGAAGCACATTCTCTGGAAATGGAGCTGAGGACCTCGTACTTAAGACGATCGGTGGCATCATAGCGCACACGACTTCCGAACATTCGCGTGACAATGAACACTAAAAGTAAAGCGGTCTGCTTGAAAAAAACCCAGTGGTGCAGATGGTAATACTGTTGCCTAAGAATGGCGAATTTTTGGATAGAATGGCAAGAATTAAAGTATATTTTTGCAAAACTTCACATTGTTGGTAACTTTATTGGAGCTTTTCTCTAGAGACTTTCGTATAAACGATTAAGCTGCATTTACACTTGTCATATATCTCTAAACAGATTCTCTGACTATAGTGTAATAGCAAAGAAAATATTTCTAAATAATAATTAGAAAATTTAGCCTTCTTTGATGAAATAGGACAGTTTATATTTGATAAAAGTTTCTCTTTGAATTTTGACAACCATTTATTTAGAGACTAGATGGTCCGGCGAACTTCGTTCCGCGTACCCGTCCTTGAATGTAGTTATACCTTTTAGCTAAACTTAAATTATCTATATATTAATACGCTAAGAATTTTTCATACGAAAGTACAGCCCCCGTTTTAGCATAGTAAAACAAATTCAATTACCTCAAAATGTTCTTATGAGTATTTTGATGTGGCCATTGCAATAAAAAAAAATTAATTGCAATTATTTATTTTCTTATAAGTTAAAACGAATTAAATGTTGTACCAATACACGCACATGCTTCACACAGATAGGTGAGCAAAGCAAAGAAGTGTTTTTGTTCCTGGCAGGGATTAATACCGAAACGTATTTCGATTCCGGTACAGGTACCGGTACGACCCGAAATGAATGTTTCGGTAAAAGGTTCTATTTCGGTTTTTAATTTATTTCGGTTTTCGGTTTCGATACGGTACCTAGTTTTTTATTTCGGTATACCGGTACGTACCGATATAAGTACAAATTTTTTGAAAATTGTAAATTGCAATTTGTGGGATAAGTCCAACTTATTTTATTCTTTTGTAATTAAAGAAACAATATTCAACATAAAAGTTTCAGTCGTTTGACTTTTAAATCGTTAAAAAAAAGGATTTATCTCGCTTGTCTATATCCTGAACGAGTGATTTCCAATTTGCAATGCATCCAAAATTAGTTGTGGCCAACTCAGTTTTTTTCTAATATGCTTACAATTTAGCGATCTGCGGCCGCAAAAGTGGAGTAAATGTTGAAGACGTCTTTTGCCAGCAAATGTTTTCGCATCCTGTAGGTTGAGCTCCAACGCGTGGGGCAATCATGTGGAGGTTTCTTGAGTTGCTTGTCCGCTATAAGGTTGCTGATTGATGGTGTGCTCTGCTTTTTAACAAGGGCTCTGACTGTTTTAAGATTGTATTGACTGCTAGCTGCAGTGTAAGCGCAGCTCTCCGCAAGCCTAAATATAAAGAAAGTCACTAAAGGTTGAAGGAAAGACGAAGTTATTGTGTGCTTTATACAAACCTATGTATGCATTTGCTATCCATGACTAAATTTTCTAAATTCATCGACACTATTCTCATTGTCGTCATTCTAGTCATCGTAGTTCGAAGCAGGGTCAATACTAAGAAGCTTCAACATTTTCACCATATTTCTGCCGTTATCCGAAGTACTTGAATAAAATTACATGGACTTGTCGATTTGACTTGTTGTTGTTCTCATCATTTTGAATCACTTCGTCGTAAGAACGCTTAATATGCTTAATAACAAATTAGTTTCAACAGAAACCTTCGATTACATACATATGTACATATGTATACACATAATTTGCAAATGTACATATATGTGTTGTTCGTTTGCGCGAAGGCGTATGGCATGTGCATAAGACTAACGCAAAACGAAATTGTAGCATATGTCTCTCTTCTCTTTCTCTCCTGTGCTCTTGCGAAACTGAAGGCAACAACAAGACATGCAGACAAGGCTGTATCGAGCCACAAGCTCTCACACACCCAACCGGTTGCAGTATTTCTTCGAGTTCTTCTTTTGCTAATAATAAACCTATACATTTGTCTCTTTCTAACAATTGCGTATGCAGAAGGAGAAGAAAAAAAGGCGCCAAGCGTTTGATTATTTCGCAATATCTATCGCAGGACAGCGAAAACGATCTAAGCAATGTTGCGATAAGTGTGACGTAAAAGAAACAGAAAAAATTTAGAAAAATTCCTAACAAATAAACGATGAAACACAACTGAATTTCTTATGTATGTACGTATGTATGCACATGTGTAGGTATATTAGTGAGGGATACGCTACTAATACTGCGATAAGAGTACTCGTCTAACAAACGAAGGATCGACAATTTGAGCATATGTATGTATTTATGTACATGTTGATGTTCTCGGCACATGTAAAACTGACGTCCCAGTCACTGGTTTTAATGCATGCACTTGTACAATGTACATGTACAATACATATGTATGTACATATGTATGTATGTTTGTAAAACCAATCAATCAATCTACGAACGTACGCTATCCGCCTTATAGAAGCTGCGAGATTTTCATGCAAGTTATTTAACAGAGGTGTTCTTGAATTTTACGCCTTCTCAGAAAAGTGGCAAGAAAATCAAACATCGTGACATCGCGTCTTAAGATTCCTTCTTTGCGTTACAAACATTGACCAAAATTACTCTGAATAATTAAAAAAAAAACCGAAACAGTACCGGTACCAACTTTTCGGTTTCGATCCGGTTCTATCGGTTCCAATAATAGCGGTAAACGGTATTCGGTTCTCAAAAAAAAATTGTATCGGTTCCGGTACGTGATTTGAAACGGTGTATTCCGGTTAACGGTACCGGTTCCGGTTCCGGTATTAATCCTATAACTTTGACTAAAATCAAAACATATCCTTAAACGCCATACACATAAAGCCGTTTATACTAAAATCTCTAGAAAGAAATACACTTGAAAAACGGTACAAATTCTAACCATTTAGTCCAGTTCAAGAGATTGTTTCTGATTGGTAAACACGGCTGCGTTTTTCAGCGGTTTGCGGTCTTGGTCTGAATAATTAAAGTTTGTGCCAGCAAAATCACATTTTTCGCCCATAGTGCAATGACGAACGATGACGAAGCCAAATCATTTGGCGAACTTGGTTTCGGTTACGCTTTGGCGAATTCTTCTAAAGCCTCCCGCCCTAACCAATGGGTTTGTTAACCTTCCAAGACACTTGGCCCTGCCATCAAATTGGGCTTATTGCGGGATGAGGATGGCTAGGTAGAGCAGCAATCAGCACACACACACATAACGGTGAAATTTGAAATTAAATGGGCTTCGGAGTTGAAAGCGATTTGTTGGGAAAACATGCGGCTGGAGCTGGGATTGTTTGAATGTCAATGCTGCTGATTTCTACCGATTTGTGATTTGTTAATGGCTGCAATATTAAGTTACAATTATCCGACAGACAACATATAGCCTAGCCACTGTCATGGTCACATTTCACTTTCAGCAAACAGCAACTCCAACAGCAGCGGCAGCAGCCGCCACATCAACGAGAAATCGTGATGAAATTGATTTGCAGCTCTTCACTTTTTATTCAGCATCCATAGTCACCGACAGCTAAGCGGGGAGGAAGAGATTATCCCCCTTCCCATACACCACATGGATGCATAATTTTCTCGCTTTCCAGCTATTTTGCATTTGCCACAAAACAACAAGAAACAGGCATTTGGCCATTTGGCCATTTGTCTATTATGTCTTTTGATATTCCACTGTCAAATTGGCGAACAGCAAACGGCAATTTGCTGACGCTAGACTCCTCCCTGCCCGCCACCCTCCATGCTGCCTCTTTAACACGAAACTGAATTTAATTTGCTTTTCGGTTTCTTCGTTTTATTTACTTCTTTCATTTCGTTTGGCATGTTTGTTGTCTAATTGAGCGAGAAATTGCCGTTGATTGATTGTTTTGCATGCAATGTGTGTTATCTGTTATTGTTTAGCTAACTGCATCCATCCATCCAAAGGTGCCACATGCTGCAGCACCAGTCCATGGGCCAGAAATAGGTAAAGTCATGCAGCAGTAGTCTAGTCCGCTTCATGTGGGAAGTGCGCTGAATACTTGTACATCTTTGGAGGTATTTCAATTATTTATACAACTAGTTGTAGTTTACATTGTAAATGCTGGGGATGACACATTCAATTTTTAGCAGCAATTAATTGCCGCAATTTTTGCTCATGCGAGACGTTAGTGATGGAATTGATCCGCTGGATTAGTAGATTAGTATGTAGCAAGTTCTGTTCTTGGCAGTTTTAAAAATATTTGGAGATTAAAAAGAAGTTCCATAAAAAACGCATTTACTTTGACATTTGTTAAAATTTGGCGGCTTAGAAACTAAATCTGGCCCAACGCCCATCAGTAACCGAAGGAAAGCTTTAGATTCTGTGCACTCAGAATAAAAAGACTGGCAGAGTTCTAGATCGATCGGGATAGAATTTAAACCGTTTTGTTTTTAAAGTTTCAAGTTTTCTTCTCGGAAGTAAATTAAGTACGAAATATTCTTCAATCGGAAAACAACCGTTAATATTATTGAAATGAAAGCAAACTTTCGTGAATCAAGAACATTTCGAACTTATAGTAAGACTTAACATTTAAGAAAAGCGCGTTCTAAGTTCTAGTACAAAACATCTTGGTCTGAGCACAAAAAAGATTGACAATGCTAGTTCCAAAAGTATGCTATGGAAAACACGAATTATTTCTAAGAGAATCTATTCTTGAAATTCTTAAATGGTTCTAGCACTTTCATATGGAGTGAAGGTAGATTTTTGAACTACAGTAATATCACCTTGGTCATTGCCCTTGAATATTTCCAACCATATTTTATTCCATAAAGAGACCTCATTTCAATACCATATTGGGAATAGCGTTAGAATTTTTGAACTTAACCAAGAACATTTTGTATTTGTTCTTTGTAATCTTATTTTATTTAAAGAATGTACTGTCAGAGTTCGGAGTTCGGAGCTCGCCTATAACTCTCAACACTATTGTAACGAGTTTCGGATCCGATGGCGAACTAGTCCTAATGACGGCAGGCGATTCCAGTGCTAAGGGCGATGTTACGAGTCTTAAACTCTGTTTTTCCGAACTTGATAGTCAACTGAGTCTTAAATTACTTCCATGAAGTTCGCCATACTTAAATCAAATACGTTTGAAAACTAGATTTGAGTATTATCGGACTTAAAAAATGAGTACGAAACATAACATTTCAACTTGATTCAAGTTCTTTTCAAAACTAAGATAAGTTCGAGTTTTCATAAAAAATGCAACATGATAGTCCCTTAAATTAAGTATGTACGTGCAAACTTGAACTTGATCCAAGTAATATTAAGACTTAAAGACATGGGAATGGGAGAAGTACATACTTGCATACTTGGCCAAAGTACATTTCCATACATATCTTTTTGTTCTGAAAACACATAAAATTTGTAAAAATCACCTTCAAGAAATCTGCAATCGAAAAGTGCGGCGTCTCTACACTCACGGCCATGAGGCCCTACGCTTGTACAGTCTGCTTTCTTTTTTCTTTAATGTCTAAATTCTTTATTAATTTTATAATTACTTAAATATAGCAAAGCATAATTAGATCAAGAACGTTTTTTTTAAGTTTAGTATTTTAGAAGTCGAGTTCGTTCGAACCTAATTTTAATCCTACTTTTTCGCTCTTAAAGGTGTTCCTGTGAGTGGTTATTGGCAGACAGGCTCGTTTGTTTTGCTCAACAGAAAATACGAAACAGAAAACACAAGAAGAGACCTAAGAGGAGTCAAAACATTCCCACAAGCTGCAGCCAATGTGATGACATCTTCATGTTGGCGAGCGAATCAGTTTGGAGGAATTTTTGGTACAGCTGTTTGGAGACCCCATCACATTTTTCATCAGAAAGGGATCATGATTAGAAGAAAAAACAAAGAGGGAAGCTGATCTGATAAAAATGAGAGGGGCGAAGGAAGTATAATAAAAGTAATAGAAGTCGGGCGACATCGTCAAGCTGCCCGATAGATAACGCTCGAAAAGTGATTCGAAACGTTTGTCATCTGATAAAGATACCGATAGAGTCCCAGGCTCTATGACGGGAGATCGGGACAAGTGAGAGGAATATGAAATATAGCTTGGTTGGGTTTTACCTGGGTTTCCCCAATCCATGCAACAAATGTTGAGCTATAGACAGGTCCCAGAAGAGTAGCAAACGGAAATGAGAAATAATGGTGCAAGGCAAGGTCAAGGTTATGCGTCCTAAAAATAAGGGAGGAATGTAGGAGCCTGTGCCTTGGATGTCACACTATTCGACAAGGCTGTCGATTGGGGATAAATAATGTTCAGGATTCGTAGACTTCGAACGAGAGCTAACCCAAAATACATTCCGAGAGCTACTATAATCCGAAAGTATTGTGTGTAATTATTGTGCGTGCACGGGTTGTTACTCATTTTGGGAGTTAGTCGGGGTTGACTTAAGACCATTACAAACTTAAGGTTTGAACAAAAAGATTTTTAAATAATTCTTAATATATCCCAAAACAATCTTTAATCAAGTATTTTGGGATCGATTAAATCGTAATTGAAATAAGAATTTCGTACTTGAATTAAGTATTTTTGTGCTATGACTTTCTGGTCCAGTGACATCTGTATCTAAGGGAAGTATAAAGCTGCCCGTTCATTTGTATTGTCAAAACAACTGATCCTCTCGTTAATGAACGAGTATGCCTGCTTTTAAAATATTTTATACCCGGTACTCGTACAGTAAAAAGTTTATACTAAAGTCGTGCAGATGTATGTAACTGGTAGAAAGGATGCATCTCTGATAACATAAAGTATATATAATCTTGTTCAGCATCAACAGTAGCTTATATAGCCATGTCCGTCTGGCCCTCTATCCGTCCCGATTTCCAAAATTAATTTTGCTTATGAGCTTGGTGAGTTTAGCTATATCTCTTTCCAAAACATGAGAGGTTTAAAGCAGCGATGTTCCTCCATAGCCCCCAGGGGCTGAGCGCAATATGAGCATATGAACGTAAGCAGAGCTCTCTTTGCCTTTATTCGCTGCCCAGCCGTCGCTGAGGGCAGTTCAAAGCTGGGCTGTGTCGCTTTAATATCGCACACCAATACACTCTCACTTTTTGGCCTCGCTTTTCTTGAACACCGCTGGTTTAAAACCAATCGAAAGAAATTTCTGGGACAGAGTTTTAGTTCGAAGAGATTTTCCTGACCCCTTCGGTTAAATGTTAATGGCCCCGCGGTGGCTGAATAATTTCAATGACAAAACAAATTGTATATCTTATTTGGTTTTATATTAAACTTTCTATAAAATATTCTAACAAAAAGTTCATCCTAGTTTACCAAAAAGCATACAGATTGGATTGAAGATCTTAAACACAGTCGTCTTCTTTGTATGAAAGAGAGCGCTAGACATCAAAGCATGGAAAACTGATGAACTGGCTTAGCTGAGTGGACCTGATGAAGTATTTCGTTCTTTAAAGCTCAGTAAAAAAATTTCTTTAAAAACTAGGGAGGATTTCTCTTGAACTTACAAAAGAAAGTGCTGCCGAACACTGAATGGTTGATCATAAAAGATCTTGTAAATAAGGCAGACTTGTTAGAATACTTTTTTGCTTTCTTAATACCCGGCAATAGATCGCGGTTAATAGCTCTTGCTGAAGCTAGCTCTTTCTTCTCTTTTCGACTTAAAACATCCCTTTTATTCCTCTACCAACATTCTGATTATATGAATAGCTCTTCCGCGAGAGTATTTGGCTTTTCGAGTGTTTTATGCCTTTTGGTTTACAAATGGAATTGTCATGTTTATGGTAATTAACAACTAATGGGTTCTACGCCATTGCAGTTGTTAATTAGCAACATGGAGATTCTGCATTCAGCAGCATGCCACATGCATCAAGTGTAAGTTGCAACTTTGTGCGCCTCTTTGTTTGTGCAACAGATTTCCTCAATTGAATGCCACAAAAGAAAGATAAACCTACAAAAGCCAAATGGTTGCCCCCCTTGTGGCGGCCACAAAAAATATGGCAACGAGCTGCAGCCAAATCGAAACTTATTAATTTCCAAACGGGTTCGCCAAAGGCCGGACAACGGCGGCGATCTCTGGCCGGCCATTTATCAATTCATGAGCTGGCATCGATTTTGGTTAGTTTGTCCATGGTGCAGCCAGCCAGCGACAAGGTTCAGGCAGAGCCATAAACCAATGAGTTGGAAGTGTGAAAAAGTACAGACAGACGGAAAGCAAAGCTGGGAATGGGAAGCGCATTAGCTGCGCAGGTGTCCACTTAATTGACAGCTAACGAGGCGGCAGGCATCAATATTTGATGAAGTGCCTGACCCAGCAGCCTAGGGAGAGGAAGGAAAGCGAGAGAAGGCACCATATAGCCTGGCCTTTGCTTTATTGACTTTCGATTTCAGAAATGCTTTGGCAGTCTCAAATGATTCTTATTGCACAATGGACAATAGGCCAGCGATCCCGGCTCCTCATTAGGCACTGCATCGTATTTAAATTTCTCCTTTACATACATCAGCAAAGGATCCACATAGCCAGGCTCATCGAATATGCGATGAGGTTTTATCAAAGCACTCACCTCAATGGTTTGAGTGCATTTATCGACTCCAAAAGGGGCAAGCCTTGGGGGAGGCAGTTCCTTGGAGAGTTTAAGCAAAGCTTTGGCTGGGATATGTACTCCTTGACGTGTAAAATCTTTGGGTATGGAGACAAACTGATTGAGGTAGTTGAGCCTATTATCACAGGCCTTGACCTCCTCCTCTTCCTCCGATGAAGGGTGCTCTCTAGTATTTGCCTCACAGATGCTTCGATGGCTTGGGTGTTTTTCCCTTTTCCGTGGAACTACCAACTCCTCACTCCAACCACAACCAGTTAATGTAGATTTCACAGGTTTCAGCGCAATGCTCCTACCACCCAACTCACGATCATTCTCCATGACGCTCATGGGCGATGGAAATCTTTGGCAACTTCCCCTCAAATTATTTAGCTTTAACTTTTCCTCCAGTTCTTCCTGGGCCACTGACAAAATGCGCCAGATGGAGTCACCTCCAGCCACAATGCCGCAACGCTCATTGTATTTGCGTTGCTCTTCGTACATGAGCCAACGCAGTTGTTGAAGATCCTGCCAACGCTTGAATTCCATTTGACGTTTCTCTTCGATATTCTCAGCCTCAATCACCGCCTGTAGGCGGCAATGTAGCTCTTTATTAGACATAAGACTAACCTCCTGGGGCAGTAAACCAAGTCGCCTGGACCAAAACAGTGAGCTACGCATGGCGAGATCTTGTTCCCGCTCGTAGTCCGGATCACATAAGCAATCCTCACAATCAGCTGGCTTGTCACTCATTTTCGCAAAGACTAGGCCCTTTTTTGTTAGATTTAAGTTTTTTTTTTGTAAAATTTTCTATAGAAATACTATCCAAAAACTCTGTACTTTCTGTTGCCCAAACTAATCGAAACTAAACTCTAGGATTACTCTTAAATATATTCCTACTTACCGACAGAATTGATGACATAAGTGGCTGGAGGTTTGAGTACGCTGCGTGCAAAGGCTCCTCGTAGCACTTCCAGTGCGCAGGGCTCCGCAGTGACCAGCAGCATTCCTGGAGCCACATGACCAGCATATTTGAGGGCACGTGTTGCGGCTGTCAGTGGTCCATTCCACCAGCATTGTGCATTGGCCGCCAAGAAGTTCTAAAATGTACAAAGATTAAGACATTAAAGTTGAGTAATTTATCTAATGAAGATGGATAGGTAGAGTAAGTGAGTACACTGAGAAATAAAAAAAGCTGATTTTCTATTCCGTTTACAAAAATAGGGGAAAGTTAATTCCGGCTCGGCCGAAGTTTTGTATACCCTTGCACTTTGTTTTTCTAAATAAGACAACTTATCGGACCTTACTTTTCTATGGGAGCTATACTACGAGTATATAGATGTCCGATTTCGACCAAATTTAGTGGAATCTTGGAAAAGCATAACAAACTAACATGTACATTTTTGAAGACGATTCCATTTAAAACAAAAAAGTTTTTCACACTAGAACTTCTTTTTCGACCGATCATTCATACTGCAGCTATATGCTACGTTACCCGCTTTTTGGACAAAACTTTGCAGAATTGTGTAAAAGTATATAAAATAAATATATGCTACGTAAAGGACGTTTCTAATGAAAACAAAAAAGTTTTTCTCACAAGAACTAGGTTTTCGACCGATCGTTCCTATGGGAGCTATATGTTATAGTCATCCGATATCGACCAAACTTTGTAGAATTGTGTAAAAGTATATAAAATAAGTGTATGCCAATGATAAGGACGTTTTCATTAAAAACAAAAAAGGTTTTCTCACTAGAGCTAGTTTTTTGACCGATCGTTCCTATGGCAGATATATGCTATAGTCATCCGATTTCGACCAAACTTAGTGAAATCATGGGAATGGATAAACTAAGAAATACGTATTTTGGAGGCGTTTCCATTAAAAAAAAAAAAGTTTTTCTCACTAAGACTAGTTTTTCGACCGATCGTTCCTATGACAGCTATATGCTATAGTCATCCGATCCGGCCGGTTCCGACAAATGTGCAGCGTATTTGTACCAAAAGACTTCGTGCAAAGTTTGGTGAGGATAGCTTTAAAACTGACGGAGGAGATAGCATAGAAACAGACAGACGGACAGACGGACGGACAGACGGACAGGGCTAAATCAACTCAGCTCGTCATGCTGATCAAGAATATATTTACTTTATATAGTCGGAGATGCTTCCTTCAATGCGTTACAAACATCCGCTCAATTTTATAATACCCTCTGCAAGGGTATAACAACAAATTTATTTTAAATGTTATTTAATGTGTGCACTGGACCTTAAAATGTAAACAAACCTATTTAAATTCACGTTTTTACAAATATTTCTTAAACCAAAGTATCTGATCCTAGAAATCTCGAGAGATTTTGTTTTCGGCTGGTTTGCAAATGGATCAAAAAATCCGTCGGTGTTTCAGAACTTCGAGAGATATCATTTTCAGCCCTGGAAACATTTTCTGTGTCTTTGCTATCTCGCGTTGGTTTGCGAAGTCGGTTTGGTTGGTTTTGCCAAAATCTCCTAACAAAATACGAGAGGTTTCTAACCAACCGAAGGAGAATTCTAGGACACCTTGAATTGGTTTTGGGTTGGAATTCGGTTGGAAGAGATTTTTGGGATACCTCCGTATGTTTATGTTTTGTTCTGATACTTCATAAGTGTGCCCCGATCATCTCCTAACATTTTCTAAACTTATTAATACTAAAATGTTGCTCACCAAAAAGTTAATCAAAGATACAAAAAATGGAACACTAGACCAGTTCCCAACCAGATTGAAGAGGTTAAAAAATGGTTTAGAATAGCGGTGGGCACGAAATGTGATTTTGGGAGCAGTCCAGCAACAATAACAGAAAAAACAACCCTTAGTGCCAAAGCCCGAGTCCACTACCCAGATTAAACTCCATATATTTGTGTTTGCAGATGTCTCTGCCGCTCACGCGAATGGCGCCGTACGACGATACGCAATAGATTTGCTGTGGTTTTCGCTTCGAAGCGAGGCACTTGCGCTTGCCATTCTGTCTGCTTGTTTGTGGCGGCGCCAATTTTAAAAGCGTCTGCGTGGCGCTAGTTGCCATATAATCACTTTCTGGGAATAAAGCTGTGAACCTTTCATTTTGTGGATAATATAGGAATAGAATCTATGCTACAGTCGAACTTCTATACAGCGAATTTCAAGCGGACAAAAATAAACTTCGTTATATGGAAAATTCGTAATATAAAATTGTCTGAAAATTGACCGAAATTGCTGTATCCTAGAAATTAATTCGCTAAAAGGAAAAATTCGTTTTACAGAAGTTCTTAATAGAGAATTTCGACTGTACTTCGAAACAGGCTCCAAAACAGATTGAAGGGGTTCAAAAGTGGTTCAGAGTTATTTCTAAATCTGAGAAGCACAATAATCGGTGGTGTCCCAGAAATCTCTTCCAACCCAAAACCAATTCTCGGTGTCCTAGAAATCTCTTTCGGTTGGTTTCAAACCTCTCGTTTTTTGTTGGGAGATTTTGACCAACCAATACACAAACCAGCTAATACATTAACCAACTAATAGCGAATTCACAAACCCACGCAATATATCACTGTTTTTGTAGTAGGACCATAATCTTATACACACACCTTTCGAACTCGACTTTCGAAGTAGTCTTTCGAAGAAAACGAAATCTCTCGAAGTTCTGGGACACCGACGGATTTCTCTAGCGATTTGCAAACCAACCGAAGCCAAAATCTCTAAAAAATTTCCAGGACACCTCCGAATATATAAGATGCTGCATGAGAAGTAGGCTATCAAAGTTCTCGTAGGAGTTTTTTTTAACAGTCAACTGACAGTAAATTGGGGTATTTTTCAGACATCTTTTATGAGATCTCTACAAGTGAAAATACAGCTAAAGTAATTATTGAAGCTTTGAACTTGAAATTTTGAATGTAGGTAAGGGAGTAAGACATATAACTGGTTCAAGACCGGTTCTTGTTGAGTCGGTTCAGTCCTTTATCTCCAATTTAAGCTGTGCACTTCAAGGTGGGCAATATTAAGTTATACATTTAACAAATACAATGCGGACCACGATTTCCTGCCGATTCAAAGTAGATTACAAGCTGCCTGATAACTGCATGGCTAATTATTTGAAAATTTTGCGATTAGAGCATATTAACACATTTCTTAGGTCAAGAGCGACGCCGGGACTTAAACTACATAGGAAAATTTCAGACAAAGTCGTAAAATTTTAGAGCCGCTATTAAATCTTTATGCTAGAGGACTAAAACACTAACCAAGTCAACTTTCTCTGCCCTCATCTAAATAATGAATTTCGCTTAGGCCAAGATATAAAACCCAAATAGCTGAATGGGAAAAATCCACCCAATTCAATGGGTATTCAACCATACAGCCTTCATCTCATCATTAGCTAATTGACAAATTGCAGTGCACAGAGTGGCATAATTGGTGGCAAACTGTCTGTCGGCTAGCCAGCCTCGCTGTTTAAGAGCTTCCCATCTGTGGGCGTAACAAATCCCGCAACCCAGTTGAGTTGGCAACCATCAATTAGCCAAAGCGGATCGCAACACGCCTCAGCTCAGCTGGGAGGCGCCACAAAAGTCGCCGCATCATTGTGCCAAATACGAAAATTTAAATCGAAATCCTTAACACGTTCTGCCCGATAAGTGACGAGTACTTGGAGTAAATTCCATAGAAATCGTAGCTCTCTTTCCCAGCGTCTTATGCCTGGCAGGCAGCAAATGAATGTCCAATTTGTGCAGTGACAGGAACACTTGAGGCACGTTTTCGATGTAAACATGGACAAAAGGGTCGAGTGCAAAAAGTCAAAGCGAAGCGACCAAGCTAGGAAATGCCAGGAGAGCCGGGTTTTAAGTGCAAACAGAAGATTTCGTAGCCGCCGGAGCTTCACGCTTTGTGGCTCTGTCGCTAATGAACATCACCCAGTTTGAATATTTGACCTTTTTCGCTGGCGATTTTTTGGCATTTCTTGTGGTCACTCCTTTTGGGCTTTAATGTCGCCAACTTGGCGTGTGGTGGTGGTGGTGGTGCGGCTTACACAATGGCGACTCTCCTCGCCGGGGGCGCTCAATTAATGCATGAGAAGGCGCTGAAATTAACTCGTCATTGCCTGCCCGCCAGCGCCAGAGCCATCCCAAATGGGCGGCTTGGGCTGTCACGAGCCGCTAGACGACGCTCCATTATCTATGCAATCATAGCTGGACCTGGACTGGGCCTGCCTGCATTTTGTGCTGCATCATTGCCCCGACACAGACACGAGACAAAATGCCAAGACAATCATCATCAGGCCTACTTATGAAGGCTTTTCAAGCATCGATTATGGGGTCGCGGGGGTCTTCGATTTTGGGGACTATTTACGGATTCGTCGTGTTTGACGGTTTCGGAAGTGCTCCGCGAAACTTTTAATAATCAAATCAAAAGCGCACGCCGCGCCAACCGCGCGCGTATGAAAGTAATTTTCTCTCAAAGGTGACTTAAAGTTTTTTATTTTTTTTTTGGTTTTTTTTTTGGGTGGCTTTCATTGGGACTTTTACTTAATTTCATGTAATAGAAAACCATACAACAAAACTCCCACAAAACTATCACCAGAGCCAGAGTCGAGCAGAGTCGAGCCGAGTCGAGAGTCTCATGTGGGGAGCAGCGGCTGCCGTTCGTTGTTGTATTGGGAGATCTTTCGTGTGTGCCGCATAAAAAGATAATAACAATATACAAACAAATGCGCAGCCAGGCAGCAGCCAGAGATTGCCGACTTGCCTACTGCGGACTTGGAGCTTAATAGAGTTATGATGAAGTATAATAATCCTTGACCTTTCCACTAACAAACATCAAGTTGCTGCAGTCGCAGTTGAGGCAACAACAACTCCAGCAACAACTTTTAGGCACAAGTCAAAGCGTTTTTTGTTATTTGGTTATTATTGCTGTTGTTGTTGTTGCTGTTGTTGCTGGATTGCTTTCGGGGACCCTTCATTTGACTTTAAAAGCGGCATTTACTTTTCGCAAATAAGAAGCGCACCGTAAAGAGATGAAATCATTTTTACTGAAAGGTGGGGAAAGCTATAAAAATTCAAAGTTCGAGGTTGGTACCAGAGAGGGCGATGGAAACAATGTGATCATTGTGAAAATGGAGGAAATTTGGAGCTGCTCAGCAGATGCAATGGGTTTGGATTTGATTTATGAAATTTGGATTTGATTTGAATTTTTTGTTTTAATTGTAGAGGGACGTACCGTAGGTTTAAACCAGTCGTACAGCTTAGGGTAAGGTTCGCCAGTCAGCTATTAAAAACATCGAACCCAAGGTTTCGGTTTGAACTTTGAACCTTGCAAGTCTTAAAAAATTTTCGCCGCTAAAAGTGGTGTTTTAGATATTTCAACTTTAATATCGAGGTCAGTTTTTTAGGTTAAGTAAACTAGACTAGACAGTGCAACTCATAAATTGGTTACGCCTTTGGACCCCGATATTTTTAAAGTACATACCGAAACTAAAAAAATCCCCAAAGGACTTGGCCCCATCACATCGTAAAGGTCACCATTTTTAACCCCAACCTGAAATTTTGAAAAAAAGGACCCTTTTTATGAAGTCCAAATATCTTAAACCGCTAGGAATTTTGTTTTTATATCTTTGGCATTGTTATAGATATATACAAGAGGAAAAAAATACCTCAATCGACTGACCCAAAAAAAAGGCATCTAGTGTTTCAAAACGGAAAAAATCGAATAAATAAAAAATTTTTCATGTTTTTTGGCGGTTAAATTATTGTTAATTTGGCTAACATTTCTTCAGCGAAATTATCCCAAACAACAATATAAACTACACTCTAAGACATGCCATCTTCATACGAACACCAATTCTTACCATTTCGGTACTCCAAAGTTATATTTTATATACAGCGCTTTGTTTTTGTCGTGATTTTTTAAGCAAATATTTTACCGTTATGTGAGAACATATTTCATAAGAAAGAATGAGACAAAGACACTGAGCAAGAATAGAGAGTAGCTGTGGACATGTATATGTGTAAAAGTGTAGGTGAATTCTTTATTGTGTTGTTAAGGCTTCAATAAAATAATTTTAATATGAAAAATAGCCGGTGTCCAAACATTGATAATTTTTGTTTATTTTGGGGCTATAAAGTGCCCAAAAGTGAACAAAGAATAAGGTTTTCTCAGGAATTTAAGTGTGCGGCAATCGTTACCGCCACTTTTTGGATTGGTATCATTGACTAGGCAGAAAATTGAGTAGTATGAAGTCCCTGCTCGGGCGCCATCTGTAAGGTAGTGTCTAAGGCTGAGGTATAACTCACTCTGGCCAAGGCCACTTAGAGCCAAATTTATAAGTGCTGGGACTAACAAGGACTAAAAGGGATCGAGCTCAATTCAGGTGGAGGTCTGAGTCACGTCGAGAATCTGCTTGTAGGAAAAGAAAACTCTGTGGGTAGAGGGCAGGGTATATGTGACCGGGGCCAATGGTTGACCAATCGCACCGGAGGTTTGTGGCAGCGAACACGGTGTGGATAAAAGACCCAAACGGGCACGTCGAATCCAAGTGCTAAGCATGCGTTAATTTTCCTGCTTAGCTAAATAAGCTCGCGTTAAAATGCACAAAATATACTTCCAGTTTCAATGCTTGATGGTGCCGAAAAGCCGTAGCCTCCGAGTCCGGATGAAAAGTCCACATGGACAGCCAACACTGCTTTTACCGATAAAATCGATTATCAAGATGTCAGACGTACGTTTGTCTGTCTGTCCGTCCAAATGACCGTATGAACAAACAGTTCTCAGAGATGGTAAGAGGTTTGACGTGAATGGGACATATGCTTCTTCTACTTGCAGGCAGATCAAGTTTATTTTCAATTCATGCCACGCCCACTCCCGCCCCCGAAAATTGGAAAAAACGTCATATCTCCCACAGTTTTATAGATAGAAGGTTTGTAACTTAAGTTCATTTGTAGTAATCAGGATTATTTATCGATCCACCAAAGGAGTGGTATGGATCGGATGAACGATAGTCGAGTTATACGAAAATCAAACAATTATGGGCAGCACTGGTCGCAACGGTGATGGGCAGCACTTCACAGTTACAGAGTATTTTATAGACGAGCTTGACCGACTTTCTTACTTGTTCATGGCAGGATTACTGTGTTTACGAAGACTAACAAAGACCATTGCCTTCCTGTGCTTAAACCATTTATTGATAGGCATCTTGCAAATGACTACACGGCCTTTTAGCCCGGTTTATTATGCCAAAACAACACTATATTTAATATACAATATTTACCCAAGCTGGAAAGCCTCCCCAATGTACCTTAATTAAGGCCAATCGCACAATTTTGGGCCATTTTGATATGAAATTTCTACAGCGAAGCATATTAGGCCAAAAAACTCAACTGGTTGATCTTCAAAATTAAAAGGGCGCTCGCAAAAGTCGGAACAAGCTGAATTCAGGATGTTATGCGCAAGGTTTCACAAAATATAAGGTAGGCTGATTGCTATGGTCATGAATTTTTTTGTGAAAATACCTTAAAGTGTAAGTTATAACATCTAGAATACAAGTTTCTCGCAGATCAAATCCATTTTTTTTTACTAGTCTTACAGCATTTGTTCGTATTTCATTCCGCACACCTTGTTAACACAAGAAATAAAGTCGGTGAAGACCGACTGTAATATACTCGGTGCCAAAGGATGTATGTTGCTCCCACAGTAGCTGTAGAAAGCAGCGAACACTCTTTTTGGTCCTAACTAGAGTACCGGTCGTCCGATCTTCAACAATCCTTTGGCGGATCGATAAACAATAAAATATCAATAAAATGTCTGAAAGGTACGAACCATCTCTAGAAATATAAAAGACTGTTGTCCTGACTGATTCACTGACTGACTAACTGACTAATTAGCACAGCCCAAACGGTAAGAGATAGAGGGCTGAAATTTGGAGAGGGGTTTCCTTATGTGGTTAAAGTGCGTACTAAGATGGGGTTTAGGAAAATTCCGCCCGGAAAAGTCGGAGTCGAAAGACAGCGAAATTTTGCGAAATAATACCGTTTATCCGATTGTGTAGGATCTTCGGGCAATGGTTAGACGTTTGCCCGAAAAATTTTTTAAAGATACCATAAGCCGCGAAATTTGATAGGTTATAACGATCATAAGACTTTAGGCAATGGTTGGACTCTTGTCCTTAAAGGTTTCTAAGACAAGGAAATGGGTCGAAAACCCGCGAAATTTGTAAGACTATACCAGGACCTGGACCTCAAATTTTGTTTTGAGTTTAAAATGTTCTTAAAAACGGGCGGGAAATGGTCTAAAAAGCGCGAAATTTGCCAAATTATCGTATGAGTATTTATGAAAGCCCTTTATGTAGGTTAAACGGTCCTAAATTTTGTGGAAATTGCAAATTTTTCATTTGAGCCTAGGTCAAAAAAGTCACGAAATTGGCCAAACTTTCATTTGAGAAGGAAGCATTTTCGACCCTATAAAGTGTTTTTTTTTTTTGATAAGCATGAACACCCAAGACCATATATCCATGTTCGTTTGTCTGTCTGTCTACATAAATAAACAGATCTCAGAGACAAAAGTTTGGTGATTTAGAGCCCAATTTTATTCCAAAAGCCGGCTTAGAAGCACAAAATTTTTGTGGAACTGGAATAGAGAACAAGGCTGATTATTTAACTTTAACCTTGTGCCTTACCTAGGACACCTTTTCAATCACTATTTGGCAGTGCCCGGTTAATGTTTCTATTAGAAAATTATGCCGTTTTGTTATTAACATAATTAGATCAAAGTAAACCTGCACAAAAAACCCTGTTGGACTGTGTTATGATCGTTGATCCTGTTCTTTCTAAAGTTTAGTAGTCGGGATATTCTTGGCCAGAGAGATTTGGATGCATTGTAGCTCTGCTTAGTTCTGGATAGCTAATAAAATGTTCACCAGGAATCTTTGAATGTCCGTTTCTGCCGCTTGCAGCTCGGATCCTTGCGCTTTCGTCCGCTAACAAAACCAGACTATTGGTTGTTTTTGGTGAAAATGGTCAGTCTTTATAGATCTGTGCTGAAAAATGATACACCAGGTTGGTAGCTCTTCGGAGAAAATACTCGCTGCATTGCCTCTTTCCTATTTTGGAACCTTGAATGTAAATGGTAAGCTTGTTCTCACACTGATATATCAGTGATGCATCACGATAGTAGACTATAGATTCTAGTCCTATCCGCGGGAATGTAATAAATGGCTTGACACAGACCCAAAGGGCCAAAGCCGAGCTCCTCTCAATCACTTGGCTTGTGCGCTTCTAATTTTCGCACAAGAGAAAGGGACCTACATGGCTAATTACTACAAAGCTGGCGCCAACAGCAGAGAGGGGTGACCGGGTGTAAAGTTTATTCAAAGAAAAAACTTTTCATTAGATGTTCCGAGGCGGGATCGAACCCACGACCTTTCGCACGACCTGAGCCACCCAGCCACGCCGGAATAAGGAATTAAAATTGTCATTACATTTCTAGGCTGATAAGCAGCAGCTACTTCTCCTTGTCTCAGAATTTATTTCCACTTCCACTAAAAGGCTGCTGTGACCTGAAGCAAAAGATTAAAAAAGTTTTTGCATCTTCTGGAAGGATGTTTTTTTCCACCATGATTGTATCATGATTTTTAGGGTTGTACGCCTTCCATTCGACCTGCGCTACTTGGGTAGGGGTATGCCAGGTTATTCCCTATTTTTGGGCGTCCCTGCTTAATACCCTTAAGTATATATTTCTCAGATTCAGTTTTTTCTAAATTTTCAAGGCACAAACCGCAATTTGAGTAAATTATGGAGACTCTGATCTTAATGACCCCATTAATTTTAGATTCTAGCTGGCAACTTCAGCACGCGGTTTAATCATGTCTTATCATTAATGATGTCTCATCCAATTAAGTGCAGTACTAAGGCAATTTTACTTAAGTTGCTTTCCCATTTTAGTACTGAGTTCTCCTTGAAAATTTCTCATTAGTAACTTTGACAGCAAATCCCATTAAGTAACATTTGCTGGCTGGTCTAGGTAAGATTTGGTAGATACACAAATACTAAGTCAGTTCCTAACTTTATTGCGTGATTGCCAGATTGATAGAATGACATGCCGGCATATATGTAATATAGTAAATTGGCATATATAAATTGCGTGCTAAATGCTAGACACTGATAGAGTTTCATACTCGTGCATGGGTATTTAACTACCTAGCTGCAAATGAATGACATCGAATGGAGCGCAGTGAGTACAAAGCCCAGACCAGACCAGACCCAGACCAATAACAATCCGGCCAGACATTTCAGCAAGTGCCAGCAAAGCTTCAACGCCAAAATACAATAGTAACAACAAAAACAAAAACAACAAATCAAATTCAAAACCAGCCTCAGAATGGACTACAGGTGCAGCTCAAAAGGGGTAAGGAGAAAGAATTGGAGCTGACTGCAGCACACTTGATTGTTCCCACAGTTCCCAAACGTCGCCCGTCAACCTCTAATAGACTTTTCACGCTTCGGTTTTAAATTGAGGCGCTGATTTTTTGCAGCTGATATTTTTTCTCTATTGTTTAACGTTTTATTTGTTAGAAGTTTTGCAATTGCAAAAGTTTTTTTTTCCGGCAAAGCCAACTAGACACAGAGACGCACAGTGTGGCAAAAATAGTTACATTATGTTGCGAAAATCATTGTTATGTGATTGAAGGTTTATTGGAAGCATATAAAAAATTGTTTTTTTGTTCACATTTTTGATTTTCTGTTAAAAAAGTTTAAAATAGTCATAAATATAGAAGTACTAGCCCTCTTTAATAAGTACTTTAGCTTTAATTAGTACCCCTTTTGCATTTTTAAACTTAAAACAAAGAGTCAACCCTTATTTTACAATTGCTATCTATCGATATAGAACTCAAAATAAAGATTGAACCGAACCAACCCGTATCCGAACCGCTAATTCCAGCTGATAAACCGATCCGCAAACCGAACCGACGTCCCTTTGAAAACGCAAAACCGAACCGGAAACCAAAAAAAAAACGGTTTGGTTCGGTTGGGTTCAGTTCACTGACGAGTTTGCCCACCGACCACCTAACACGCCTGTCATCAGATTACATTCCTTTGAAAGTTGCTAATGGATTCTGTCGTGTTTCTTCACCTCAATCCAACTTTAGCAAAGACAATGCCAGCATATACGACCATTCAAATGTTCTCTACGAAATCAATTTTGAAATTGTCGAAAAGAAGTCATTATTTTTTAAATGTTGGTGAAAAAGTTTGATAAAAAGACCCATTAGGTGAGCTTTGACATTTTAAGACGCGTCTTAATATAAAATACAAAAAATGTCTTATATTCTACGGATAAGCTAACTAGGACTTCATAATGTATTCGAACCCAACGGACCAAACTTCATGTTACAACAATATTTTGGGAAAATGAAATAAGGGTGATCCTTGAACAAAAATAAGTTTTTGATATCATTTTTGATTTGCCGCAACTTCAATATTCCGAACCTATGACTTTAAGAGCAGATTTTAGAGTAAGTCGCGGCGATATACTCAAGGAAGGGTCTTAAGAATTCAGATATAGTAAAATAAAAGGCGATCCAAGAACATTAATGACTTATTGAAACTTTTTCTTCGAAAGTGCCTTTCCTTCGAAAGTTTGGAAAAATTTCTTCCCGCGAAGATTAACGGGTAAACCGGGATTTAAGGCTTAAGACTCGGCGAAATTAAGGAAGATCCTTGAACAGAAAGGCTAATTTGGACATTTTTCGCAATGCCTTTTATTCAAAAGTTCGGAGAAAGTAACTTTCCGAACAGATTTAATCTAAATTCGGTACGATATCCTTAAGTATATGCCTTACGAGTTGAGATTAGGAGATTAAGGTTTACGATTTAACAGAATTTCGGCCGATCCAGGAATATAAATTGCGTTCTTGGCATTTTTGGTATTGTCTTACCATCGAAAGTATATAAAAATTATTTTCCGCGCAGATTTGAGGGTAGATCGGGATTTCATGAAATATATAATAAGTTTAGACTGAACCGAACCGAAACCACGGTTCATTTGGCTTCAGAAACCATGTAACAAACCGAACCGGTGGATCAAAAACTGCGTGAACCATTGAACCGAACCAGTCCTTATTTCCGATTGGTTTGCATCCCTGATCTTTATACCCTATATTGCAAGTTTCGGGATTCTCAGCACCTCATCTTTCCATCTTAGTTTCGGTCGTTCCTTCCTGGCTCTTTCCCAAGTTCGTTCGACCACCGTTTGGACACTTTTTTGGTGGTGCTTCTTGATCCATACACAGCAAGCAAAGTTCGGAGAGCTCCAAATTATGTGTCTGAAATGAGTCGAGCTTAAGAGCGTTTTTGGAGTAAACACATAAATTTGAGAGTTTTCGGAGCATATTCAGTGCTCTCTAAGCACGGGCTCATAAAAAGCACTTGTGTCGTAGCATTTTCGGATTCGAAGTAGGCAGGTTATCGAAAATTTTGATTTGGTTGGATGCGTTGCTTCAAGTGCCTAAAGGGGTAACTTCAATGTTACTTTTATGAGGTTTTTATATGCTTCATTAGGAGGGTGAAAGCACTTATATCTGTGTCGGAAATGAGTCGGATAAGACTCAGAAAATTTCCACATTAAGTGCGACCGTTTTCATAGAAAACACGATCATTCCGGACTCCTTTTATACTCTGTACCAGAGATACACAGAGTATATTAAGTTTGTGCAAAAGAATCCGTCAGTCTGTCTGTCTGTCCGTATGAACAAACAGATCTCAGAGATGGTAAGAGATAGAGGTTTGACATGTATGGAACATATGTTTCTTGTACTTGCAGGCAGATCAAGTTTATTTTCAATTTTGGCCACGCCCTTCCCGCCCCCGCAATATCCAAAAAACGTCATATCTCCCACAGTTTTATAGATAGAAGGTTCGAACCTTCTGGACATATTTGGTATTCGGGATTCTTTGTCGATCCGCTGAAGGATTTTTAAAGATCGAATGAACGATATTCGAGTTATAAGGAAAACCAACAATTATGGGGAGCACCGGTCGCGATTGTGATGGGCAGCACTACACAGGTGCAGAGTATGTTATAGTCGGGCTTGACCGACTATCTGTTTTGTTTGTATACATTATGGCGGTGAATGCTCATAAAAAAGTGTCAAAAAACACACATATTGCTTGCTGGGATACTAGTAGCATGCCCAATTCAGTGCAGCCGCTGTTGTTTTATGCGCTTGACTAGATCAGTGTCCCCATAGAGCTCAAAAAGATCGTGGTTCATTCGGGTGAAAATTCATCGCCAACTTTTAGAGGTCCATAAATCCTCCGAAGGATATTTCACTCGAGCACGCCGTTCGACTTACACCATCCGATTATTAGTAATCAAGACTCAAATATAATGTTTGCAAATTTCCAGGTCTTCATAATAATCTAAGATCATATGAAAAATTGGTAAGCTGCAGCTAGTTTAAAAACACCCCAGGTGTTTTGAGTAAGTGATTGTCGCCGCTGGGCCACTCTTTCAGCGCCAGCCTGTCTCCGAGCTTCTGCTTGCACTGCTGCCTAAGCAGCTCTCTAGGATTGTGTGTGTTCAGCAAACTGCTGCCGTCGATTGCTAGCCTGCACCAGCGTTTCTGCAGATCTCAACCTGGCCTCAACGATTGTTTCAGAGTCTCTAAAGCACTTTGAGATGCAATGTGTTTAGCAAGTTGCTGCCGTCGATTGCTCGCCTGTTGTAATGTTTCGGCAGCTCTTCGCTTTCAGCTTATGACACTTATCCGTCTTTCTCAATTGGCAGGGACATCACGATGTTACTCAAAATTGGAGAAAATCTATACATCGATTATAGAATCGATTTTATTGCCAGCACTAATTTACATTGAAAAAGAAGACCAAGAAATATACCCAAAAATAAATCGATAGTCCAGCGAATTCGTTACTAAAGATAGTCTAATTATCTATGTAGTTATCTAGTGGACAATATGCTAACATAATGTTGATATAATTACATTAATGTTAATGCTCTGTTAATTAAACATTAATTTCACTGAGTAGCGGGTATATCGATGTCGGGCAGGGCCGACTTTATCTTACGCTCTCGTTTGTTATCTATCTAATATATTCATCTCATTTAACCAAATGCTTTTTTAATGTTTTTGAGTGTTTTCCACACTTTCAATTTCCTGAGGCCCCACTGTGCAACTACGAATCACCTAAGTTGAGGTTTAAGCTTGTTGGAGCTTAAAGAGTTTTCGAATTATTTGTTGATATTAATTGCAAAAAGAGAAGTTGAAAGAAAAACGACCACAAAGGTTTGCCAAAAAGTTGCCCTGTCCTGACTGTTACTACGACTAGGACTTTTGCCAACAGCTGCCTTGGCAATTTGTTATTTGGCTCGACATAGCAGGAGGATGCCTCGAATTTGTTGTGCTTCAAAAACTAATAAAACAAATCGCATGTTTAGCCAAAAGAGTAGATTTCTAGATTTCTGGTCATTGAACCTGGTCTCCTTTTTGTCTCAACCCTCTTAAAACCACCCAGATCCCAAGGCCTGTCCAAGGCGCAACGCCTCACTGACCAAATCAAATTGGCAGTTTAAGTGCAGTGCAAATTGCTAGAGACGTAGGCAGCCCTTCATCTTCCACTCGCATTCCCACTGCCAAGGGTTGTTTGTTCTCAATTCATTGCCATTGGAGTGGGCGTTGCTTTCGTTATAAGTACTGTGTGTGTGTGTGTGAACTATGGACTATGCAATTTGTATCCTTATCAAAGCTGCAGCATTTGATTGGATTTGCACTCGCACTCGTCGTATATTTATGCCCGCAAGCGCTTCCGACAAGCGCTAAGTTTTATTTGTCTCGGACCAAAAGTCCAACTCCGCCCAAGGGCCAACAAATAAACAATGATCACAGGGATTAGATACAGACTAAGGGGGAAATGAATGAATGTGTAACATTTACTGTTCAGCAAATTCTAATTGGTACAAGGTGTTTTGCAAGAATTTTACTCTAACAAGGGGGCTTTTGGTTGTGTTGCCGGGTGGCTCAGCGGCTAGTGTGCGCGACCGCTGTGCAAGAGGTCGTGGGTTCGATCCCGCCTCGGAACATCTAATGAAAAGTTTTTTCTATGAATAAACTTTGCACCCGATCACCCGTCTCTGCTGTTGGCGCCAGATTTGTAGTAATTAGCCTCTCAAACTGCCGTTCGGATTCGGCGTTAAACTGTAGATCCCTTTTTCTTTGGCCCTTTGGGGCTGTTTCAAGCCATTTTACATTACATTTTTCAAGGGAGGCTTTGTCCATAAATTCTTCGTAAAGCTGTATTTTCACTTGTGGGATATGTCATAAAAGTATCCAATTTGATATATCAGACAAAAGTATATGAAATGTTGCATCAGAAGTAGGCTATCTAAGTTTTCAAATGAGTTTTTTGACAGGAAACTCACAGTAAACTGAGGTATTTTCCACCCATCTCATATGAGATCGCGACAAGTGAAAATACAGTTTAAGCACTGTAAGGACTCAGCACCATTAATTTCAATAATTAAGAAAAAGATAATTGACAGTACAATTGACACCAAACTTTCAGCCAGTAATCGTTGATAACACCCATCGAACGATATTAGACGATCAGAGAATGAAAGTGATTGAGGCTGTAGGAGATGGAGACTGTAAGCGTATATCTTTCCATGTAAAATTACAACGTAAAGTGAGTGAAAATGAATGTTTGATGGAAAATAAATTTTATTAATAGAAGACGCTCAACTATTTTGCGGTGTCTGCAAAAAAAAAAAGCGACACATTGAACAGCGAAGTACAATTATGAATCTGAAAGTATCCGACTGCATTGTATGTTTGTATGTATACATCAAATAAAAAGCGTGCTTTCTAGCACTGACTCTCTTCACTCACATTAGAGTCTAGTGGCTAGACAACAGTTGAAAAAACACAAACGCTTTTCCGTCTGGCTGATTAGTGCAAGCAACTCTGTTACAGCTTTTGCTTCAATATGTTCTGTCTTTGATGCGTGCAGAGCTAAATGAAAATAAGTGTTAGTCTCACATATTTTACCCGATCTTTATGAAATCCGATCTTTCAGAGATTGTAGATATTGGGCACATGCACTACACTGCAAAAATTTGGTGGCTCTAGCTCTTCTAGTCTCCGAGATCTAGGTGTTCATACAGACAGACATTCATGGCTATATCGACTCGGCTGTTGATGATCAAGAATATATATACATTTTGGGGTCGAAGATGCTTCCTTCTGCCTGTTACATACATTTACACGACTTTAATCTACGAACTGCTTCATTACTTTTTGAGTTACCACGAGCCTTTCAAGCGAGATTTAAAAAAATTTTTTGTTAAGTTTGCCATTTTTAAGGGAACAACACATTTTTGGTCGGTCTGAAAGGTATGGTTTTTTTGGTAAAATTTCTTTAGCCAATTTTCTTGGAATGTTCCAGGCTAAACGTTTTGGGAACACTCCAATCCCCGATATTGAGGTTTAGGGGCCATTCGGGTCAATATGTTAAGAAAAACCAAGCTAAACTTTTTATACCCTTGCAGAGGGAATTATAAAATTGTCCGGATGTTTGTAACGCATAGAAGGAAGCATCTCCGACCACATAAAGTATATATATTCTTGATCAGCATGACGAGCTGAGTTGATTTAGCCCTGTCCGTCTGTCCGTCTGTTTCTATGCTATCTCCTCCGTCGGTTTAAAGCTTCTCACAAAACTTTTGGTACAAATACGCTCGCACATTTGTCGGAACCGGCCGGATCGGATGACTATAGCATATAGCTGTCATAGGAACGATCGGTCGAAAAACTAGTTTTAGTGAGAAAAACTTTTTTGTTTTCAATGGAAACGTCCTCAAAGTACGTATTTCTTAGTTTACTATCTTTTCCCATGATGTCACAAAGTTTGGTCGAAATCGGATGACTATAGCATATAGCTCCCATAGGAACGATCGGTCGAAAAACTAGTTCTAGTGAGAAAAACTTTTTGTTTTTAATGAAAACGTCCTTATCATTGGCATATACTTATTTTATATACTTTTACACATTTCTACAAAGTTTTGTCAAAATCGGATGACTATAGCATATAGCTGCAGTATGAATGATCGGTCGAAAAAGAAGTTCTAGTGAGAAAAACTTTTTTGTTTTAAATGGGATCGCCTCCAAATTTCGTAATTAACAGTGTATTATGCTTTTCCATGATTTCACCAAGTTTGGTCGAAATCAGACATCTATATAGTATAGATCCCATAGAAAAGTAAGGTCCAAAAAGTAGTCTTAGTTAGAAAACCTTTTTTGTTTTCAATGGAAGCTGCAAGGGTATACAAAACTTCGGCCGAGCCGAAGTTAACTTTCCCCCTATTTGTTTTAATGTTAAGGAGACTTTAGGATGGTAAAGCTTTTGTAAAGTTACAGGGAATAACAAGATCTACATAGAATACTGTACAATCAAGAGCGAAAAATCTATAAAAAAAAGTTTTGTTTTGTTTATTCCGACTTGTTGACTTGAATGGCCCCTAAACCCCAATATCGGGGATTGGAGTGTTCTTAAAACTTTAAGCATAAAATATTCCCAGAAAGTTGGCTGAAGAAAGTTTACCAAAAAAACTAACACCATTTGAGTAAGACCCCGACCAAACATGTGTTGTTCCCTTAAAAATGGCAAACTTGATAAAAAACTTTAAAAAAAATCGTATGAAATGCTCCTGAAAGGACCTGAAGTAGGGGGAATTCGTCGAGTTTGGTCGTCTTTTCTTTTTCTTGAAAAAAAACTATCACATAGTTATTGAAAGTCATTTTGGAAGTCGTTTGTAAAAATATTATTCTTAACTCACTCTACCAATGACATCTAGCTATTTCTTTTTAAATTTGATGTCAGAAATCAGCTTGGATTTTATTTCGCACACAAAACAATCTCATAAAATGTATAAGTTTGATGTTACCAATAGATACCCAAATTGCGATAAAGGCACAAACTGCACAGTTGACTCTACAAGTGTCTGGCAACGATTTATGCTGGCGTCGAGCAATTACTATCGCCTGGCGTGACCAAGACCAAGCTTCAACTTGAACTCAAGCTGTTTGCCACTGGACACCACCACACAAAAACGTAATCCAAGGCGACCTTGTCGCCGACTTGGCGCTTACATAATGAACAAACAGACGGTCCAAACGGAGCCGGTGAAACTCAAGTTCTGCTCAATTGGCCCCCACACACAGAGGGAAAACTTCAGTTCGGTTTAATGTTTGTCAATCAAATTAGTCAATCAACGCAATCGAAATCAATCATAAGGCGCACGCCAAGCAATTAAAGTCACTTGGCAGAGACAAGGAAAAGTAAATTTGCGTTTAAGTGTTGCGCCACCAAACGAATTGTCGTTCAAATTTCATTCAACTTAATCAAAGCAATTGCCAATGGGGTTGGCCGGGGTTGGAGGGGGAAGTCTGATTTTATTTGCTTTTGGTGTTTGTCAGTGCCGCGTGCCGATAAATCAATTTACTTGGCTTTATTTTCATTTTGATTGCAGGAAAATCGTTATTGATCAGAGCTTAACAAGCTGCTGCATTCGTGCTGGGGACACCACACACACTTTCCATTTCACTCGGAACATTATGGAGTTTCATTGACAGTTTTACGATTCGCATTTCCAATTTATGCTTACGATTCTCACGAGGAATGACGCCATGATTTTGCATCCGTTCAGCTATTTCAAAACTTGTTGCAAAATTTATCAATTTGGCTTTGTATTTCGACCGAAAAGCGCACAAAAAAAAAAAAAAAAAACAAGTTGATTTAGGTGAAGTCATTTGCGTGCGCAGGCAAACACAAAACGGTTCAGAGATCAGCTGGAGATCAGAGTTGGTGGAATAATGTATATGTATGTACAAGTACAAGTCGGCACCCTGACAAATTTTCGCAAATAAAAACTGATTTTAAATGCTTGGAAATTGACTTTGGAGTGGAGCGAAGCGGGCTTAAATCATTTACCGCTCAACTGACATTTAGAGCTGTTCCCTTGCCCCGGCTGGAAGGGGACAAAATAGCCGGCATCGCATTAAAACAGTTCGGATCTAATTTGAACCGATTTCTAACCGGTTACATTTTGAGATATGACTCTGAACCAAGGTTGCAAGTCCACGAAATTTCGAATTAGTTTTGAATTTTGATTTATAGCTGTAAAATATTGTTTACCAAATAATAAAAGTTAAGCTAATAAGATCCTTATGAGTTGTTTTAATAAAAGTAACAGCAGAGCAGTAACATAAGCACAAAATTTAATCTGAAGCACTGTTGCTTTGCTCCGAAAGAAAGAAAAATCCTACAAAAAACTACTATCAAAATACTATCTGGATACTAGCTATAGATGTTCAGAATTTCATATAGCTGTAGCTAATGCTCCTTGAGCTGCTCCCAAAATTGTTTCTCAAGTCTGCTGTAGCTGCTCTACGTAAAATCTACCAAACCGTTTGCTAAAAATTCTATATAGCTTTTAACAGAGTGGCTCAATTCAGATTATTCTAGTCTCATTGGAAAATCAAGGGGGTATCGCAGGACTTAAATCGGCCTGCGATTGTACTGAAGAAATCGCGGCCGCAATTTTGCTTGAGTTGATAATAAGGGTTTCAAAAGTACAAGTGTGAGGAGATGGTGTGATTTTTGAAAAAAACTCGATTTCTGTTTTAAGCGCAGTGTCCAATTTGGGTGTTGTTATTTGTATTCCGTAACCAGTTCCACTCCACACGAAAAAGACACCACGTTCTGTTACCAATTACGTAGCGAGTTAAGTTTTCTCACTCCTCTTAAAAAAAAAAAAAAAAAAAAAAAACAAAAAAAAAATACGGAAGGAAAAAAAAAAAAAAAAAAAAAAAAACCGAAAAAAAAAAAAAAAAAAAAAAAAAAAACAAAACCCAATTTTTAAAATTTTTAAAATTTTTTTTTAAAACACTGTGAAAGATAAGAGCGAGTGGGAAGCTTGACAAAAGTGGTAAGACATGCCGCTACATGTTGAAACATTATTTATAATTAAATTTATATATTTCAAGTGATGGAATGCAAGGCTGCCTGGCTAGCGCTGAAGGACAGCAACCGGTGCCACACCAAATGACTTCTGCAAAGCGCTTCCTGGCAGGTAGCTCAGGTGGCGTTCCATTGGATTAACCTTCTTTGACGAAATCCAGAGCCATTGATTACAAGTTCGCGGGCGCAACCGACCGCTGAAGAATACTAGTAGCCGAGAGGAATTTGTGTGCCATTGAGAGCTTGGTCTCCCAAATATATATGCATTTAATAATGTTGACCTTTAGGCACCCCATTTTAAACAACGTTCAATTGGGGGTCATTGCGGTAACTCTAAAGATTGCTAGAAGGCATAATAATAAAAAATAATAATTTGCTTTTTTAATAAATCTTAATAATTTTATTTTAATATATTCAAATAGATCATAAAATATTTTTTTTTGCGAGTTCTGCATTATTCTGCATAATTAATTAATAAACTTCGCTTTAATTAAAAATTATAACATCCAACTTGTTTTGTTTACCAACAGCATATTTAAATTTTAACAGCGTTATAACAGTGCAAGGTTACTTTGAAAAGACTATCGACGGCAAAATTTCGGTTATCATGTTGATAACAGCAGTTTTGCAGACTCTGTTTAGAATCTGCGAAACATCGTCTATTTCGCGTGTAATATTCCGCGGCGAGTGGAAACCGCGCTTATGGAATGAAAACAACCGAAAGCCGTGCAATTTCAAGCTGGATTTTGAGCAGCTTAAGGAGCATGCAGTGAGCACGGAGAAGAGAAATAAAATTGTCACAAAAATTAATAACTTTGAGATTTATTCGGAAAAAGGTTGCAAATAATATTTAAAATGTTCAAACATTCAAGGCAAAAAAATTTTTTCATTATTTTGTTTTCGGCCCGAAAGGCATTAATACTTTCAAATTTACCGTTTTCCGTCTTGCTTTCTGATAATAGTGACTCCCGGAAAACTGCTCAACATCAATTCACCTTTATTTAGAAGACCCTACTTTGGAGGCCGAGAACTTTTTAAACAGACCTCGCATTGACACGTTTTTAATTTTGTATTTTTTTGCTATGAATAGATAAACCAAATACAAAAAACAGAATTACAATTCTTTTCCCGATTTCTTTCCATAAGTTTTAAAAACATGGTAAAACTCAGCCGCCTACACCAGAAGAGTCCTTAATCTATTGTGGGCGGTAAGGGTGGGCGTGGTCGGATTGTTTTTCAACTTTGCCTAATAAGTATACGCTTGATGTTAATCAAATGTGGCAAATTGCTATTGTCCAACTACATTTTTCGAATTTATGCCGCCCAAACTAAAATCTGGCCCAATGTGCATAGGAACGATCGGTTGAAAAATTAGTTTTAGTGAGAAAAACTTTTTTGGTTTCAATGGAAACGTTCTTATCATTGGCATATACTTATTTTATATACTTTTTCACAATTCCACAAAGTTTTGTCAAAATCGGATGACTATAGCATATAGCTGCAGTACGAATGATCGGTCTTAAAAAAATTTCTTGTAAGAAAAACTGATTTGTTTTAAATGGGATCGCCTCCAATTTTCGTAATTGATAGTTTGTTATGCTTTTCCATGAATTTACTAAGTTTGGTCAAAATCGGACATTTATATAGATTTCAGGAACATTTTGGAAGGAATTTTTTTTTTCAACCAAGAAAGCTTCATGGCTTCGAGTCTGGATTGAACTTCTATTGAATTTTGAACGGTTTACAGCCCTGGTTTAAGTACATACACAATACATTCACTTTTGATCCGCCTTCATGAAACTTATTTATCAAAGTGAAAAACGACATTAATTGATAATAAAAAGTGGCTTGAATTATTACCTCGATTTTGAATAATTAAAAATAAGAATCGTAAAATAATATAATAAAACAAATATACGAGTATATACCTTTCGCGAATTTATTGGCGGAGCCATATGGACATTATTTACAAGATATAAATAAATCTTTATGATGTCGGCGGGCTCTCTTTGAAAAAAAGTAAACAAAACTACATTAATTTCGCTAAGACCACGATTCAGAATAAACTCATGAGACTCAAAACTAGTGCCGCTTAAATAGGTTGCTTTATGTTTTTATTAAAGTATTGTGTTCTTTGTCGTGGTTTGTCTCGAATAGTAAATTCTTTTTAAGACTATGAGCTTTGGGTGTCTTGTTTGTACATATGTATTGTTGTAGATCATAATAAAGTCTTTTATGGATCTTTAAAATGTGTGAGAAGTTTTTTTATTGTCTTCCTGTTTGTTAATATGTTGGTTGCTTTTTTTACTTCGAACGTTTCCGTAAGAGTTGACCAATTTTTAATTATGGCACGCCCTCACCGGAAACTCTTTCATCGTTTTCTTAATGGAAACGCCCTTTAAGTCGCCCCTTTTCACCTCCCCATCACAGAATAAGTAATTCACACTCGACTGCACTTCCACAATGAATTACCATTTACCAATTTAAATTGTACGATAAAATACCAATGGACTACTCATACTTTATCGTTTCTGTTTGATTAAACACTTGGCAGACTTCTTCTTGCTTGAATGGAGCAGTCATTTTTTCCACTTCCCATTACAATAAATCCACGATTTGGCCCAAATTGTCACTGTTTATGTTCTGGCCCTAAATAATCATCTTCTGCTCATATTCAGGGCACGCTTCAACCTTATCTGTGCAACTCTACAAACGAAGCCGAAGCACGTAATATTAATTAGCTCACACACACACGCTTACGGACTCCGACAACTCTTTTTGAATGCCCACTATTTGTTTTGTAATTTATGTGTAAATGCAAAAACCAACAGCAACTCACAGTCAAGTGAATGGGGATGGTTGGAGGGGATATGCGACAGTTTTTAGTATGCACAAGGCAAAGTGAATTGCAGAAAAAAACAATGCAAAAAAACAGCTCAACAACAAGTTGAATGGCAAAATGCGGCAGGCCCTTTGATGTCAAATTTCTGGCAGCCAAAATATTGAAATTGAAATTAGCTGACATTGTTTGGTACTCGTACAAATAGCGTTTCAATGCTGCCTAAATATAGGCTCATATGAGTTATTTTTGTTTCGCCTACCATATTATTGGTAACAGGTTGGTCGTTGTAGTTAAATGCAACAGCAATTTCAATGATTTAGTTTACTATTTTGAGCTAAATTTTAACAAAAATATTTACGATTTTAACCATGAAAATTATGTTACTTGTAGCCGACTTAAAATATCTATTCTTTGGGCCATAACATTGCGTGGAAGACTTTATTTTTGCATTCTATGAATCAAACTTAATAGTCGCCAAAATAAACTTAGCTGAGTTTATTTACTTCTATTATTGAAATATCATTTTAAGCTTAAAGAACGTAATGTAAAAAATTTAAGTTTTCGGTCAGATCAGTAACTTTATTGTTTAGTTTCAAGGTATAAAACCTACACATACTTTAAGTTTCGTATTCTATTTCTGTTAAGAGACAGACGAGAGCAAAAATTATACTCCTGAATTAATTTTATTTAGCCAAAAATGGCATATTAATCAATTTTTTCTACCCCAAGAAAAAAAAGGAACAAAAGTTTTTGAAGAAAATCTATTCGTTCTTGAATTTTCAAGAATTTCGCTCCCGAAATTGAGCTAAGTTCATGCTCAGTTTAGTGATTTAAGTCGAGGGGAGTGAGTAAAAAACTGAGAGAGGAGAGCAAGCATATTTGAGAGAATAGCGTTGAGTCCGCTTTTACAGTTTCGTTTTTTATGGAAGAGGGGTGTTTGGGGAAACGCCATCGATTTTTCACTCCTGTTGCTTTGGAATTCACAAGCAGTTATGGCATTGCTCGCATGGAAAGACGGCTGTTTGACTGACAGCTTTCAGGCAAGGACTGCTGCCGCTTTGTGGTGTTGTGTTTCTCAAGTCGGTTAAAACTTGGTACTTAGTTTGACAATTAATTTTCTATGAAATAGATTAATGCAAAAAAGGAAAAACAACCGATTTTAAAGTGTTGTTTGATTGGAATATGGGTGCCCTTACCTTGAATCAATGGAGCTCTTGTTTCAAGAGAAAACCATCTTGATGCAAGAACGAACATTCTATGTTTTTGACAATACAGCTTGATTAGAATGAGCAATTTAGGATTTGAGTACGTTAAGCACTTGTTTCAAGAATTTTTCTTTTTGATTTGAGAATGCATCGTACTTGTTTCAGTATTAAAACTCTTTTATCAAGAAAAAACTGGATAAAAAACTATACTTGGGTTAAGAGTTTCGCTCTTGGATCAAGAATTTTCTTTCTTATCGCTTATGACATCAACCATTCAAGTATTTAATTCTCTATTTCTTCTCTGAGTGTGCAGAACAAATTTATTCCTGAAACATGTGTATACTAGATAAGCCACTAAATAATCTTAAGTATCTTTAAATTTGGCAGAGGTCCGGTGCGGAGGTTCATCGTAAAGTACTTATATTGTTCGGTTCCTGAACTCAGTTGGTTGGAAGCTTGGTTCATATTATCTGAGTTCATTGAAACATTTTTGCCTCTATTTTCTATGAATTCAGAATATCCTGCTCAGCGTTTGTTTTGTAGAAGAGGACTCACTTAGTCAATAGAAGCACATAGAATAATGATACCAATCATACCCCTCTCTAACTTCAAGTCTGTCATAACTCAAAATAACTTTTTTTGGTTAAATCGTCATTAAAGTTTTCAATGGATTTCAGCTAGCGAAAATAGTTTTATTAGTTTTGAGTCAACCTCGCAAAATATTTATCATTTACAGTGCTCATTAAACTAATTCAAAGTAAATTATGTTTTAACAAGAGCCCTAAGGATCCTAGCACAATGTCGTTAGCATAACTAAATGGTCTTGAAAAATAAATTAACCAAAATAAAATTATATCTATTAACTCGTTAAATATAAATAAAGTGGATTCATCACGAAAGGAAGAGTATAGAATTAACTGAAGAGAAAAGACGTGGCCGCTAAATGAAAAGTTGAATAAAAGATTTTGTTTGAAAACCCATTGATTAAATAAACATTGAAGTAATATTATTTATAACTCTACAACGAATGGTATTTTTTGCGGCTTCAGAAGTTGGATCTCTACATGAACATTATACTAAAGAAAATACAAAAAAAATCACGATATGCGAATAGAGAAAAATCATATTTTTTGAGTTATGACAGTGTTAAAATAAGTCAGCGTTCCCTTCTAAAAGTACCAGTTCATTTCAGCGGCTAGTGTGCGCGACCGCTGTGCAAGAGGTCACGCCTCTCTGCTGTTGGCGCCAGCTTTGTAGTAACTAGCCATGGAAAGCTTCTCAAACTGCCGTTCGGATTCAGCGTTAAACTGTAGGTCCCTTTATATTGTGCGAAAATTAGAAGCGCACAAGCCAAGAGATTTGAGAGAGGCTCGGCTTTGGCCCTTTGGGGCTGTGTCATGCCATTTTACATTTGTGCTTATATATGAGAAGATTATAGTGCCATGTTACAATTTCTCTTTTACTTGGTTTCTCTTATCGTATTCATAATATCCGGAATTTGGAAATGATTTAAAAATCGAACCGATCTAGTGCTAAACAATTACTACGGTAATCCTATGAAATTCATTATTTTTTTCCATTTGCAAAATTAAATTGGTTCCTGTTTATCCAGTTATTTAATTTTAAAAAATGACCAGAATGAAATTAAGTTGTTTGCGCCTTGGAATTTCATGATTTAAAGGCGATTTTATAGTTGACTTTCGTGTGTTTGGGACGAAAAACATTTTCAACAACGTCTAATTCAGAGATACAGATTAAGACGACATGAACTCCCAATATTATTTGGATCTATCAACACTAATAAATCGAGACATCTAGATGAAAATTAGTCAAACTGGAGATAACTTTTATAAAGATACAATTATTATACCACTGGATAAACTTACGAAGATGGAACTAACACATTGCACAATAATACATGAAAACACTAACATGCCAAGACAACTAGAAAACTTTGTTACAATAATAAGACGACACACACAATTATTCCAAACAAGGGTGCCATTACATTTCGCTTCAATGTTAACACAATATTCGCGAATAAAATCACCCCAACTGGGGCAGAATCTGTATGGTCTAAGTACCGAACAGCTAAAAAAAAAGGTATTTCTTATAGAAACTGGAATTCTAAGGATGCGTTCAGACACACTAGCAAGCTGCCATATTTTTGTATGCCAGTTATCTGACAGACTGTTAAGACTGTGTAAAATACATGAGAATATTGACAGATTTCTCTTAACAGTCAACTGGCTCTACACTGCACAATGGGCAAATTTTTGATATTAGCTACATAAAAGAGGAAATTAAATTTCAAAAAAAGCTACAGAGTGCGAAGACATATACTTCCAATTTATAAAAAAAAACAGGAAAATACAACTGTAAAAAATGTATGTACTATGTAAATATTCAAAATACAGTAAATGTATGTATTTAAAAATTATATTATACTTTTCAAATAATTAACATTACTTCGGTTTGTGATACGTCCCTAGTCTGAGAAAATCTTTGAAAAACACCCTTTTCCAGGGGACTTAAAAGCAACTTTCGCCCACTTTCAGCCAAAATGTAACTATTTTAAAGTGTTCTTGGAAGTGCGCTTTTCAACTTGTTACTAACACTTTTTGCCCGATTTTGCTCGTTCTCCGTCTTTTAGAAAGGATTAAGCCCAGCTTAGGACGTATCTTCCACGTATGGTTGGTCAATAATCGAAAAAAACGAGACTTATTAAAAGATTTTTGAACAAATTAGCATGCAAAACGCTAGCTCCAAGACAAACAAGATTATCTAAAACAATAAAAGCTTAATTAAAAATAAAATAAGCTACATTAAATTACTCATCCGCCTTGTGGGACTATATGGGCGGTGAGGTAGGCGTGGTTGGATCGGTTAAAAACTTTTTCCACATGTTATTCTGGTTGTTGCTATCAAATTCACCAAGTTTCAACTCTGTGACTGCATTTGTCGACTTTATGCCAAAAATTTGGCCATTCAGCCCTGGCAGGTGTTCACACATGTATGACAGCAACTGGCACCTAAAATATGGCAACCTGCTAGTGTGCCTGAGCGCACCCTACAAAGTCATCGTACAAAGTCTGTTATATGAAGCAAGGTTCCAACCTAAATCTAGGTTTATTCGAAACAGATTGAAAACCCTTTTAATTTGAACCCCTTTGAGCCTAGCTTTACGTGTCGGAGATGCTTACAAACAAAAGCACTCAAACATCTTTTAGACTTTGTACATTTGGTGCAAATCTTGAAATAGCGAAACTGAAAGCGCAGTTCGGTCAATTTTTATATCAGCTTCATGGTCTATTTGATGTGGTTTGGAAGTGAGTCAGAAAATGGAACTCCATTTCGGGGACTCTCATATGTATATCATCATAGCAACCATCATAAACTTCAACTCTGAAAAACTAGGAATGAGTCGAAGCTTACAAAGGTGCCAAGTATGAGCATTTAAGAGTAACCAAAAAGGTAAGATTTTGTATATAACATTATGATGCCTAATAACAATAACAACATCGAAAGCAATTTATCTAAATTAAATGTATGACTAATGGGGGCCATTCAACTCACTGATTGAGTATCAAATATTCGACCCTGCTCAAAACATGATTCTTAATTCTGTCATTTTGTTTGCTCATTTGTAGTGCGACATTAATTAACACTTCAAACTTGAACTTGTCAGCGCCTGTACCTGGGTGCGTGACGTCACTCTATGGCAATTTGTGCAGAAGAACAATGAGAAGAACAAACAATAAAAATCAGCCACCGAAAAAGCGAATAACATCAGTAGTAACAATAAAACAATAAAGCAACAAAAATCACTAATTTTAAATTCAAATTTTTTGTCGCTGGCAAAGCGAGAATGAGAATGCCAACCTGCGATGTCGATGTCGAGCTAAATCTATGAACTCCAACTTATCTCTGGCCTGACTTCCTGCTGTTGCTGCTGAGTTTGCACTTAAAAGGGCTAAAAACTTCTTAGCCGAATTCCAAACTCATCAATAACACAAAGTCGTGGCAAAGACAGACACGAAAGTTGTTGCAATTGCAATTGCAGTTTTAGTTTTGGGTTTGTCTCGTCTGGCTGACGCCTGGGACAGGAATTTGCCGCTATTCACAACCTGGGCGGGCAACAAACGTTCCGGGCCATTTGCTGTCATGGGAAATGGTCACATAAAATGGCAAAGAAAAGTCGACCTTGAGCAGAAGACAAATTCACGGTACTACACCACCTCCACGACGACTCATCCTCACGCACTTTGGGAATCTCAACAACCAGTTCGCAAACCAGTTCCTTTTTCTTCAGACAGAAAAACACACAAAAAAAAACTCACCTGAAATATCATATATCCCGAGTCGTACATCCAAAAGTCCTCGGGCGTGTGGCCCGGCTTGCTCAGCTGAATGGCCAAACAGCGTTGCAAGATCAGTCGACAACGTTGTGGACCACCGGGTGACTTGGTGCCCATTTCGTGGCTGTTTGCTGTTTCTTGTTGTTTTATCGTCTAAAAATAACGCGAAACGCAAGTCGAAGATGAAGTTAAAGCCTGGTTCTGACTCGGACCCTGGGTCTGCGTCTGCGTCGAGCTTCAAAGGTTCATTACAGAGAGCGTCACTTTTAATGGTCAACCGACAAGACACAAACACACACAGGGAAAAAAATTGAAGAAGAACAAGAACGAAACTTGTATTTGTATTGAACTGTTGCTGGCGGCTGCTGCTGCCACTGCTACATTTCTGTTTTCGCACACTTTTATTTCCAAACTTTGTTACTCTTTTAGCCTTGTATGTTTAAGGGCTTTTATTTTGAACTTGCTTTTACTTGCCAGCCACTTGGACTTGGACTTAAGCGAACGATAACGCGACGCGACGCCTGCGCGTAGTGTAGGCGGGGGAGCTAGCGTACGCGAACCGTACCCAACGAGCGACACAAACAAACTGAAAACTTGCGGCGCGAGTTAGCTCTCACATCACGAGCATGAGACCACGAGCGCCACTTCGGCTGCGCAAGTGGCATTTGCATTGAGCGACGTCTCTGTTGTTGGTGCTTTTGCTGTTGCTGCTGCTGTGATGCGGGTAACATTTTCGCACATGCGGAGAGTTTCTCCAGTTTGTGGAGACTTTTTTGGGGGGGCTGCTGCTGCTGCTGTTGCTTCTGCCGCTGCTGCTGAAACGACAAAACCTTGATTATAAAATCAATTAGGCGAACTGAACACTTAAACTGGAGTTAGATCTCTGCTGCCGTGCGATCAGACTGTCTGTCTCCTACTCTTAAATCTCTTTTTTGCTCCTAATAATAATATCATTACCATTAACTGTTAGCCAAGTTTGGCAACTGTTTCGCACACTAATATACTAAACCAACTCGCAGATACTTTTTTCAATCTTAGCTCTGCCACTTGGATGTCATTTCCGGCCAAAATTGCCGGATGTACAAATGACTATAAATGGGTTAATTAAAACCAAAAACTAAACCAAAAATCTAGCAAATTTTTTGGAGAAAATGTTGTTAGAGTTGGAAAACTGTCAGCATGGAAATGAGTTCTGATTTAAGAAGCATTTTTCAATCCAAACATAAATTAGCTCAAATCTTATTTTGATAAGTTAATATAGGAGCTAAATTTCGAGGGTAGCATGGAAATTAGAAAAAAATTAAGCGTTTAAGTTTCGTGGCATTTGTTGCATTGACAGCGATATGAACCATGGCTGCAAACCGGCTCTGAACCGAACTGGTTCGACTTTTATTTTGCTGTGAACCGAACCTTCAACCGAACCTCTTTAAAAAAAAAGGCTGGGCGCCTTGGAACACCCGGTACGAGCGAAGCTCTTTACGAAAGGTTTCCCCAAATAGGTCTGCGATTTTCTTAGGCGCAGATATTTTAAAATTAAGTAATGTATTGGTGGCAAGGTCGTCATATTCTTCAAAAGCTTTTGAAGGTGTTGAAGGCCTACTCATTTTCATTGTGTTCTGACCGATGCTATTTGACCTGAATTCGTCTCTTCAAAAACTTGAGCACAATAAAATCTCTGTTTTAGTCACTGTTTCGGTCACTGTTTCGGTCACTGTTTTGGTCACTGTTTTGATCACTGTTTTGTTCACTGCTTTGGTCTCCGTTTGCCTGTTTTGGTCACTGTTTTGGTCACTGTTCTGGTCACTTTGTGTCACTGGTTTGGTCACTGTTTTGGTCACTGCTTTGGTCTCGGTTTCGGTCACTGTTTTGGTCCCTGTTTCGGTCACTGTTTCGGTTACTGTTACGGCCACTTTTTTGAACATTGGTTTGGTCACTGTTTTGGTAAATTTTCGATCACTGTTTGGTCACTATTTTGGTCACTGTTTCGTTTTCTAAATATGTCCGGACAGTTAGAACCTTCTATCTATAAAACTGCCGAAAATATGACGCTTTTTCCAATTTGCGGGGGCGGGAGGCGGAGTGGCAAAAATTAAAAATAAACTTGATCTGTTTGCAAGCATAAGAAGTTATGTCACGTACACGTGAAACCTCTATCTCTTACCATCTACGAGATCTGTTCGTTCAAACTGACATTCGGACGGACGGTCAGATGGATATGGCTATATCGACTCGCTTGTTGATGCTGATCAAGAGTATACATAAATACTTTATAGCAGGGATGCAAACCGGTTCTGAAGCGAACCGGTTTTGAACCGAACCGAACCGCTTTTTCCAGCTGGTGAACCGAACCGCAAACAGAACCGGCTTCCTTTCAGAAATGCTGAACCGAACCTAAAACCACAAAGAAAAACGGATCGGTTTGGTTCAGTTCTCTGATGGGTTTTAAAACGTGAATCGCTTTCCTCTAGCCAATGATACCTACTTATTAACTTCGTTTTCCTAAGATAGTTTTAGTTCGACCCTCTACCAAAGTGACCACTGATAGACCGAATTGATCCTTAGGAGAGATAAATTTTACAACATGTATGTAACATGTTAGTGTACCGCTATAGCGAGCCTATCTCTTATATACCGGTCACCATTCTTTTTTTGAAAGTTGATAATCATTTAATCTTAGCCAGGAGAGTTTTTTCTCATACCATTTATTGGGTGTGTAAGATGCATAGTAAGTATTCTTTTCTTGCCCACATTTTTCGTTTTCGAAGTGCATTCCTAGAACTTATAGACGAGTCCTACAAATCCGACTTTAAATGTTTTGGACATTCTTATGAAAATCTTTAAGATACTCAGATGGTTTAAAGGAATTCAGTTTCCAAAGTGTACGAAAAGTAACATTACGACAGAAACCATAATACAGTCGAACTTCTCTATTACGAACTTCTGTACAATGAAGTTTTCTTTATATTACACATTTTCTATATAACGAAGTTTATTTTTGACCCCTTAAGATTCGCTTTACAGAAGTTCGACTGTATTTCATAATATGCCTTTATGAACCAATGAACCGAACCGAAACCTCGGTTCAGTTAGCTCCAAAAACCATGTAATGAACCGAGCCGGCGGTACAGAAACTGTGTGAGCCACTGAACCGAACCAGTACTTATTTTCGAGTGGTTTGCATCCCTGCTTTATAGGGTCGGAGATGATTCCTTCTGGCTGTTACATTCTTTCGCACAAACTTAATATACTCTGTGTACCTCTGGTACAGAGTATAAGAAGTAAAGGCCCTGTACCCTTGACTTCGTGTACTTTCATTCATTTTCTATTCGAAAATGTACAATAGGATTAACTTTTTATGCACAAAATTGAAATTAAGAGACAGCATCGCCTTAAAAGGTTTCTTTTGTAAAAAAATCAAGTATTAATGGGCGCGACAAGGCCAAAAAGTTAGCTCCAAAAATTAAACATACGTCCCGTAAGCTATACGAATATCACGCATTCCTAGATGGCCGTTTCAGTCTCGGCTATGAAGTCAGAGGGGCCGTCTAGTAATAGGATGAACTATTTACCACTAGGACCCGAAGGTTATCAAAAAAGTCGTTGGGGATATTCCGGTTCGCGGGTTCAAACCAGAAATTATCAATGGTTAAGGTTCAGAAATTTGAGGTTCATAGTTTTTGGACGACGGTTTTGGTTCGAACCTGGGTTTAGCCGATATTTTTCACAATATTACTAACAAAAAAAAAAACCATTCAATTTAATTAGTAATCAATTTAAGCTCTACGAGTCGCTATCGTCCCAAAAACAACACAATTCGTATGTGAATTGGGTCCTTTTTGGATCGGAAGCGATTTGAACAACACATGGAAATATTCGAAATATAATTAACTATAAAGTAAAATTCCATTTCGTAGTCTACATATGAAAAATATTTCCAATGTAATGCTAAGCTCTTGTTTTGTGAATAATTTATTAAGCTTTGGAGTCTAAGATCTTTTAAAAAACAGAGGCTATTATGGGTGAAGATTTCATAAGTTATTCTGTCCCCAGCCAGTCCCCCAAAGCCGATTAAATAACAGAACACCTTAAGTCAAATTTTTTCATGTCTATAATAGTTGTTGAACCGAACCGAAATTTTAGGTTCAGAACAGGTTTTAGGTTCAGCTTTTATTTTTAAAGAGTTTCGGTTCAAGGTTCGGTTCACAGCAAAGTAAAAGTCGGAATTCCGGGATCGAACCGGTTCGGATCAAAACCGGTTTGCCAGAAGTTGTACATCACACCATAACTGTATCAAACAAACACTTAAACCAATAAAAAAAAAAAAGAAAGATCTCTTTTAATAAAACGTGCACTATTTAAAACTCATAGGCATTGACTTGGTTTCTTTCATGGGGACATTTTGTGTAGCGATGGTGTGAGAAGAAGCTGAGTCCTTTTTTTGGTATGCAGAATTTTCCGAGAATTTTATTTAAATAATATCACTAAGTTATTTCGAATACTATCCTTACAATTCGAGCTTCAAGTCAAACAGATGAAAAATAGTTTTAGCATGCAGAATTTTTCAGAATATTCCAGCCTGGGGGCAGATTTTCCAACATCGGAAAATAACATCAGAAATTCAAACCGAGTTTCAAATCAATCGGGTGAAAATAGATGTAGAGCTTTTAGGCCATTTTCTTTGTGGGCATACATTCTTTTCTGGACATTTTCCTCCACTTCGGAAAATAAGGTCTATGCCTAATCTTAGATATTTAGGATAAGCGGTCTGGGTTGTTGGTTAATAATCAGTCAATCAGTTATCTGTCAGTCATGCTACGAGATTTGAGAATTTTTATTTATGTATAAGATAAAAAGCCCATAGAACTCGCTATAACTTTGCATGTGGCAAAGGAAAATTTCGGAAAAAATCGTATAAACAAAATCGTGAAAACATTACACTGTGTCCCGATAAGAATATGAAAGTATTTGGAGACATTGAAAAAAAATTGTCCACTTCTGAAAGCGTACATTGTCAGTCCTTGTAGGTTGAGTTGCTGCTAAAAGATCTTATTTTAGAGGTGCAAACTGATTCGGAACTAAACTGAATCCAAACTGTAAGGCAACCGAATCCAAGCCGGTAAGATCACATAACTAGTAGACTTAAATAGATCAACTTTGTCTGAATCACTTAAAATTCTACATTCTAATAGAAACTATTAACAAATTTTCTAATCTTAATATGAATAGAGTTAACAATGGATCTGCTGTTTTAGCTTTCACCTTCCCATTGAATGACAAATCAAGTTCAGTTACATTTCGAAAATGTTCTCAATTCGAAAGTCAAGTAACAAATGTTAACCAAATTTGCAAGGTTTGCCAAAGTGAGCAGGAAATAATGGGTATGGCCATAACCTATTGAGATGATTTTATATTCAGCAATAACTCACTTCAAGGTGCATTGTCATGCTGCCATTTCAAGGTCATTAAAGGACATTCTCAAGTTGATTTCTTCAATTGTTGAGCATTAAATAAATTAATTTTGACTTGAAGTCATGTTCAAATTATATTTGGCAGTCTCCGGACATAGTGGACCCCTTCAAATGTGAGTAAGGCCTGCGGGCAGTCAAAAAACCCAACAACGACAACAACAAGCGGCAAAAATAACCCAGTCGCAAAAAAATTATTTTGTTTAGGAGTTATTGCGCCTGGAGCGCTTCCAGTACATGGCAAATCTCAAATCTCTCAGTTAGACAGCTGCTTATTATCAATAATAATTTATGTTAAAAATTTTTAGCACCTTTTCGGGGTCTTGGTTGGTTTCACCAATTTATAATGTTTATGATTTGTAAGACAAATAACAACAGCGCGGCAGAGAGACAAACAAAAGACAAAGCCAGGCCAAGTCAAGCTCAGCTGCTGGCTTAGCGAATTCTCGAAATATGTGGCCAGAAGAAGAAACGTGTTTTCTAACAAAAGGCCGCCTCTTAATGGGTCGACAAATAAAAGCATTATAAATAAATAATAAAAAGAAAATGCGTAAAGGGTCGGGGCGGGGGTCTGAGACTGGGCGACACTTGATCTTGCGCTGAGAATCGACGTGGTTCAAAAATGTGGGCGATGATCTCATCGCTATCGCCATCGCCATTTAATTGGCTTCGTCCAAGTCTTGTGGTGAGCCCTATGTACCTCCGATTACCTTTCCCTCTTCTTTCTCTTATGGCTGTGGCGCACGCGTTGACCGAATTCGGAAGATGAATGTGCGACAAAAGCATGTAAAAAAGCCACATAAATCGAGTTATCTTAGCGTAATCTCTCGGTGCTCAGTCGTAATTGTCTATGTAAATTTTGATGGCTGACGCACGCTTGCTTTTGTTTTGCTTTTTTTTTTTTGCGTGAATTTATGGTTAGAAATGCAATACGGAAAAATTAGAATTAAAAATTTGATTGACGACTGGCATACATGGCGTATGAGCAATTAAAGGTAAACTGTCTAGCATTTCCTAGCAATTCGTTTGTATCGCTTATCATACAAACTCATATGCATTCTAATTGAGGAAATAGGGTGAGTATTTGCATAAATGTGCATACGTGGGAGCAGGGAAAAGTAAGACCAAATGGCCATAACCTTATTGGACTCCAATTTGTTTGAATTGCGCATTTTCTTCCAATTTTGGAAGCAAATAAGAGTCACTGGAAGTTTATTTCGAGGAAAATCGGTAGATGAGAAATCCATACATATTCAGACCTGTGTCAAGATCTAATCTTGAAGAAGAACTCAGCAGCCTGGTCAAAATGAATCAGCTGCTTGTGTAGCAATAATAAAGAATTGCACTATTATAAAACAAAAACCGCTTATTAATTATAATATTTATAATTATAACATAAACGTTTGCTTTGTTTTCCACCCACCATTTGCCTTTATCTATTTGCTCATCATATCCAAAATAGTTATAAGCAACATATTCCTGAGCTGTGAGTCCCATCATTGTGCATTGCAAGTTTATTTTTGGCTATAGATATAATGGATCCTCTTTCTACAGCATGTATAGTACATTAAGGAGGTCGATTTGTAAGGGAGGAAAAGAAATAACAAAGCATATAGCAAAATCGAAAACTAGAGACAATTCTAAGAAACTTTCACCAAGAAACCATGGGTCTAAGACAAATTCTTAGTCCGCGCAAATCAATTTCAAATATTTTAGTAAGTTTTGAAAAAAATTTCTAGTTAGAAAGTCCATCAAGCTCGAGAGATATAGACTATATACCCCCAAAATTTTCATATATCTGATCAATTTAATGTAAAAGCCATACGAAGTGGCAAAAAAGCCATAGAGTGTCTAATGTACTGCCCATCTCTTTGCAACTATTACTGACGAGCATTAAAATTTGTTTTCCTTATAACTCGACTATCGTTCATCTGATCTTCATGATTCCTTCGGCGGATCGATACATTATGCTGATTAGTTAATTTGCGAACCATCTATCTTCAAAACCGAGGAAGATATGACTTTTTTTCACGCTCAGTTCATTGGATATGACATGGAATTCCTGTGACAGGAAGCGGCGGATCTTCAGACTCAAAGACTTCATATGGAATGTTTTGCTGTTAATGGAGGATCAGACAGAACACTATTATCATTTAAGTCAATCATGTCAAAGATGTCTGAAAAATCAAAAATTTAGTGCGTGCTTTTTTTTACGTCCTAAGTTTGGTTGGATCACAAACTTTATCTCTATAATGTAATGTCAGTTTGTGCCAAATCCATTGAAAACTTTAATAGAGATTTTCACAAAATGGATTACTTAGAGTAATGACAGTGTTGAAGTAAGTGAGCGATATGTATTTTGCTTTTGGAGTATGTTTGGACTTTGGAATTTAAGTTAGCGATGATAGCAGATGTAACTCGCATGTTATATTTCAGTCGACCCCCCTAATGTACATACAGCGTTGTAGCAGTGCTTTTCAGGATAATTCCCAATTTGTTACTACAGTTGTCCCATAATAAATGATATTACAAAGGAGAACATTTAAAAGCCAATTTATGGCTTGGAAGTTTTGAACGCAAAAAAGTTTTGAAATTCGTATTAGGAGCTTAACATACGCGTACAACCCGAATTTCAGTTCAATAGCGTTGGAAACCACAAAGTTAGTACAAATCGGTCAGATCAGATAATATGATAGCTATATAAAACAGTGGTCCAAACGGAACCAAATTAGTCGTATAAAGAGCTTAAAGTACTAGCACAAACCAGATTTCAGTTCATTTTTGATAGGATCCAAGAAGTTATTGCATATCGGCCAGATTGGAAATATAGCAGCTTTTAAAATAGGGGTCCAAGCCGAACTAGATTTCGCAATTTTTTATACCCTTGCAGAGGGTATTATAAAATTGTCCGGATGTTTGTAACGCATAGAAGGAAGCATCTCTGACCACATAAAGTATATATATTCTTGATCAGCACGACGAGCTGAATTGATTTAGCCTTTTCCGTCTGTCCGTCTGTTTCTATGCTATCTCCTCCGTCAGCTTTAAAGCTATCCTCACCAAACTTTGCACGAAGTCTTTTGGTACAATTACGCTGCTCTTTTGTCGGAACCGGCAGGATCGGATGACTATAGCATATAGCTGCCATAGGAACGATCGGTTGAAAAACTAGTTTTAGTGAGAACAACTTTTTTGTTTTTAATGTAAACGCCTCCAAAGTACGTATTTCTCAGTTTACAATCCCTTCCCATGATTTCACTAAGTTTAGTCGAAATCGGATGACTATAGCATATAGCTCCTATAGGATCGATCGGTCGAAAAACTAGTTCGAGTGAGGAAAACTTTTTTGTTTTTAATGAAAACGTCTTTTTTATTGGCATATTCGTATTTTATATACTTAAACGCATTTCTACAAAGTCTTATCAAAATCGGATGACTATAGCATATAGCTGCAGTATGAATGATCGGTCGAAAAAAAAAGTTCTAGTCAGAAAAACTTTTTTTTTTAAATGGGATCGCCTCCAAATTTCGCAGTTAACAGTGTATTATGCTGTTCCATGATTTTACCAAGTTTAATCGAAATCAGACATCTGTATAGTATAGATCCCATAGAAAAGTAATGTCCAAAAAGTAGTCTTAGAAAAATTTTTTTTTCTTTTCAATGGAACTGCACAAGAGTTTTTTCAAAAAAAAAAAAAAAAAAAACCAAAAAAAAATTGATTTAATTGTTGATTTTTCTTAATAAAGATTTATTTAAATAATTCAATTCATTAAATTAAAGAACAAAGGTGTTATACGGCCCTGTTCCGAATTCCGAGTCGGTTTTCGTGTAAACGTTTGCATGTAGAGTTTAAACTTAACAATGTTATATGGAAGGTGACAAGAATTTCAACGGTTACTAGATAAGGTTAGACGAAAATCGGAATTGCTTAAGCAGCTGAAACCGATTGCTCAATGCCAAGTGAATTAAATTCGTCAAAAAAAGCAGACCTGATCTAGTAGCCACAGACATTTTATTAACATTTATTAACAATTAACACAAATACAATATATCCCTTTGACTACCCCACCCGACGCACAAGCGAAAGTTCGCTTAAAGCGAAAGTTTCTCGAAGAATATTATTATACTCTGTACCAGAGGTACACAGAGTATATTAAGTGTGTGCAAAAGTATGTAACAGTCAGAAGGAAGCATCTCCGACCCTATAAAGTATATATGTATATTCTTGATCGGCATCAACAGCCGAGTCGATCTAGCCATGTCCGTCCGTCCGTCTGTCTGTCTGTCTTTCTGTCCGTCTGTCCGAATAAACAAACAGATCTCAGAGATGTTAAGAGATAGAGATTTCACATGTATGAGACATATGCTTCTTATACTTGCAGGCAGATCAAGTATATTTTCAATTTTTGCCACGCCCCCGCAAATAGGAAAAAAACGTCATATCTCCCACAGTTTTATAGATAGAAGATTCGTTCCTTGTGGACATATTTTGTAATCGGGATTCTTTATCGATCCGCTGAAGGAAATTTAAAGATCGGATTTACGATAGTCGAGCTATAAGGAAAACAAACAATTATGGGCAGCACCGGTCGCAACTGTGATGGGCAGCACTTCACAGGTACAGAGTATGTTATAGTCGGGCTTGACCGACTTTCTATCTTGTTCGTTTTTTCGTTTTTCTTTTAGTTTTGTGCGAACCTTTTTGTTTTGTTTTTGTTTTGTTTTATCTTGATTCTCTCTGCAGGTAGAGCAAGTGACAGACATATGACGCCGCGTCGCCGTCGATGCACAGTGTAAGATTTTGCCAATAAAAAAAAAAAAGTGCTTTAAATGCAATGATATTTTTGCATATGCTAGAAAAATATCCAATTGATATAAAAATAAACAAAAATCAGAATAAAATGATCATTAACAGCAATAAAACCGTCATTAAACAGGCCTGTTGCTTTTATGGACCATAACTTATATATTCTATCGTGTTCGATGATGCCACCGCATGGGGGATAAGCGGATGGATACCCAGAACATGCTCAAAAAAGAAAAAACTGCCTTTTTGCCATTCTTTAAGTTATTCATGTTAATGTAAAACAAGATCCAATATAATTTACATGTAATCGAAAATAGTGGCCGTGTGGCTCAGCGGCTAGTGTGCGCGACCGCTGTGCAAGAGGTCGTGGGTTTGATCCCGCTTCGGAACATCTAATTGAAAAGTTTTTTCTTTGAATAAACTTTACACCCGGTCACGCCTCTCTGCTGTTGGCGCCAGCTTTGTAGTAATTAGCCATGCAAAGGGTATTATAAAATTGTGCGGATGTTTGTAACGCATTGAAGGAAGCATCTCCGACCACATAAAGTATATATATTCTTGATCACGAGCACGACGAGCTGAGTTGATTTAGCCCTGTCCGTCTGTCCTTCCACGATCTTAAACTACTTTTGCCACTTTAAATAAATGAGTTTCAGCAAAAGATTCTACAACTTTTCGATAACCCACTGACAAAGTAAAAGTCTTTGCCAAAAGCGTTGGCAAATCCCAACTCTGTACGTCTGATATCTTATTATTGATGCTATGTAAGACAATATTTCTGATCATTTGATTTCTTTTGAGCTGTTTTCTTTTATTTGCAATTGGAGCTGAAAGTTTGTCGCATGCATTACAAAGATTACATCACAGAGTGAAAGAGACAGGGCGGGTGGAGTGTATGGAGCGAGGCAAATCCTCAACTGAGGCAGTCAGTCATTCAGTCAGTTCAGTTGGTCAAACATGTTTCCAAAAACAAAAAACAAACTAAATATAGACACGGACAAATGTACAACAGGACGAACACAAACAGGCAAAGGTGAAACGCACGGGAATTGTTTAGATGGACAGCCAGTCAAATGGTCTTGTTAATTTCCATTTTTCTATGCAAATTTCAACTTCCTCGACAATTTTTCCAACATACAAAAATGGCAATAAATGCAGCAAACAAACGAGCATCAAAAATTTGACTTGCCATAAAAATTGAAATCCAAAACGTGTCTAAAGGTGGAGGCCAGTGGGGGTAGGAGGCGGGCGAAGTGGGCGTCTGTTAGGCAACCTCCGTAGGGGTATGGAAAATATGCCACAGACACATGACACAGACAGCCAGCAGCAGCGGCAGAAACAAAAACAAAAGCAACAACAACAGCAAAAGTCAACGTGCAAAAATAACAAACAACTGTCAAATGTCTGACAAACGAGACAAGGAAAAGACACAACTTGCACACAGCCAGCCAGCAAATATATAGGAAGACCGAGAGGCCTACAATAACAATGTGACAACTTTGATGCAAAAAGTTTTTGATAACAACTTCCCGAATTTTTATTACCATTTGTTTTGCATCCCCAATTGGCCCGACTATAGGCCCAATCTATCATCCGCACATTACGCATACGACACGTGAGCTGTTGAGCAATTTTAAAACTCAGACTCAGTCACAGACAGTCAGAGCAGCAATCTGTTGTAAATGCCACAGAGACAGCGACAAATATGCAGACTGGCACACAAGAATGCCACAAATTGAAGACGGAAGGAAGACACGGCACCACAAAAGTGCATTACAAACGCCGGAGTGTACATACAATTTGCTGGCAAAGATGCTGTCTGTTATCAATGGCATTGTCAAAGGCTTTCATTTTTCGATAAGCGAGAGGTATAATGACTTTTATTTGAAGTTTACCCCAAGCAGAATTATTGATTTGTTTTCTCGGAATGTAGGAATGTTATGAGCTTAGCAAAGCACTTTGAAGAACTTATCAAGCTTAAGCAGGAATTTATGACAAACAATAAAGAAGTTTTTTTGAGTCCGTTCCTAAGCTAATGTTCTCCCGACTAGGGTTGTTCATATGACATCGATATATTAATATATTTACGTTTTTGTCAGCTAAATTTCCTAATCCAAAATTCAGAAATCATATTTCCTATGAGGGTATAATCAATATTCTTGACAATATATCAGAAGAAAAGTCTACTATGGCTGTTTAGCTTATTTGTATTTTGTCAACGAATATCAAAGCTTTAACATAATCTTATCTGAATTAGAGTCTATCAGAAGACAAGCTCTTCAGTGGCTTGAGTTCTCGAATAATTAAATATCAATTCGGCGAATTTTGACGTATTCAATCTTGGCGATTTTTGAATCTACACCGTACATCGTACCACCTGTAATTGGGAAAGCGTGCAGAATTAACAATCAACTGCTAATGTAAAATGGTAATGAAATTTTTCATTACAACAAAGAAAAACTTAAATGGTATTTCACATTTTTATTAGTAATTCGATACTAATTTCGATTTACACCTTTGTTTATTGCTAATACGTTGATGTTTCTATTCAAAATGTATACAAGCTTTAGCTTTGCCCATTTGATATTTGTATGGCTAGTTGCAATGAAGTGAAATGCGTCTCCCTTAGTGTTTCAATTGTAGAGTGTAGTGCATGTGTAATAGTGTTCGCCCACTGAGTAGCTTAGTTGTTTGTATAAAATCCTATTTAAGCTGCTCCTAGTTTGTCACATAAAATCAGAGTAAACTTTTGAAGTTTAGTTTTGAAGTTGAAAATTTATTGAAGAGATATCTTCTGGTAGTGCTCGGTTGGTCAAAAAGGATTTGAACAACAATTCATAATCGAGATCGAAAATCTCTTTTCGAGAAAATTGCAATCTTAAAAAATAAAGATTGTAAAAACTTGAAATGAGATTAGAATCTCAAAATCAAGATTAATCATGTCTCAAATTACTTATCAAACCTCCGGCAGTTGTCCGTGATGCTTCAGCTAAAAAATTTGTTTAATTGTAGTCTCTGGAAAAAAAGGAATTAAAAAAAAAACAAGAAAGAAAGTCGGTCAAGACCTACTATAACATACTCTGTACCGAAATCACCGTTGCAAACGGTGCTGCCCATAATTGATTGTTTTCCTTATAACTCGAATATCGTTCATCCGATCTTTAAAATTCCTTCAGCGGATCGATAAAGAAACTTCTATCTATAAAACTGTGGGAATTATGACGTATTTTCGATATTGCGGGGCGCGAGGGGGCGTGGCCAAAATTGAAAATAAACTTGATCTGCACAAACTTAATATACTCTGTGTACCTCTGGTACAGAGTATAAAAAATATGCCCCCAGGGCAATGCACGAACTTGCAAGGCAACTTAACCGTCTGAGCCACGAGCCCGGAGCTCCAAGGGGCGGCGAAACTATATAAAACCTCTACGGCGACGCTATGAGCTAATATGAGAGGTTTTTCTGATACTAGCTCCGACTCAAAGTGATGGAGCTGTGGCACGGCGGCTAAGGTTGCCTTGCAAGTTCGTGTTCTCAGTCTCGACGAACCGGGTTCATACCCCAGACGGGGAAAAATGTACAATTGAAATTATACACTATACATCTATATAAAAGTGAAAGTATGTTTGTATGTTTGTCCCTTATGGACGTCTAAACCGCTGAACCGATCTTCACGAATTTTTCACAGTAAGTTCATGTCGATCAGGAAAGTGTCATAGGCTATGTCTCATGTCTGTGAAATGGTCCACAAAACGCGAAATTTGCAAAATTATACCGTTCATCCGATTGCAATGAAAATTTGGGAATGGTTGAACGCTTGCCCGGGAAGGTTTTTAAGTTGAAAAAATTTGCGGAAAACGGTCCAAAAACCGCGAAAATTGCAAAAATTTACGTTTTCGCTAAAACTTTGAGAAATTGATCGACGCTTGTCCGGGAAGGTTTCCAAGTAGGAGAAACCGCGAAATTTGCAAAATGTTCGTTTGCTATTAAACTTTGGAGAATGTTTGTACGCTTGCGCGTGAAGGATTCTGATTTGAAGAAATGAGCGGGAAATAGACCAAAAACCGCGATAATTCAAAAACTATACCGTTCATCCGATTGCGATGAAACTTTGGGCAATGGTTAGACGCTTGGCGGCGAAAGGTTTCTAAGGTCAAAAAATCGCGAAATTCGCCAAAATATTTCGTTCATCCGATTGCAATCAAACTTTGGGGAATGAACTGAACGCTTGCCCTGAAAGGTTTCCAAGTAGAAGATATGGGCGGAAAATGGTCCAAGTTCGCAGTATTTGGAAAATGTTCGATTTTGATGAAGCTTTGAGGAATGGTTGTACGCTTGCCCGCGAAGGTATCTAAATTGAAGAAATGGGCCGGAAATGGTCAGAAAAACGCGAAAATTTCAAAAACTTTACCGTTCCTTTACATTGCCATAAAACTTGGGGCAACGCTTGCCCGAGAAGGTTTTTAAGGTCCAAAAACCGCGAAATTTGCAAAATAACCTTATGGATATTTATGAAAGCGCTTAGTGCTTATATTACAATGCTGGCATGGTAAATGGAAGCAGTAGATTACACGGTCCAAAATATTGCGAAATTTGCAAATATTTGATTTGAGCCTGGATTATTGTGAAGATTTGATAGACAGCAATTGTAGACGGGTAAATAGGAAGTATTAACCAAACGGTCAAAAAGTCACGAAATTTGCAAAATATTCATCATTTTAGATTATCATGACGTGTATATAGAGAATACGTGTATATAGAGAAAAAGATCGAACGGTGCAAAATGTTTATACCGACATGCAGCCTGCACTAGATTGAATATAATCGCTCTCTTAAGAATCATAAGAACCCGGGCGACGGCGGGTATTCAGCTAGTTATTATATAAAAAATGAACAATTATTCGTACGTACAAGTGACACAGCGTCCGCTTTATCAGCTGCGGAGTTTGAAACTAATTTGATTGTTTGTAGTGGTTGAGCAAATGACGATAAAGCTGAGCGAGATTATATGTGTCTGTCTTGAAATTCAGTCTTATATGTGTAAAAAGTAAAGTAAAATTGGCTTGTCAAGATGACACAGCCCCAAGGGGCCAAAGCCGAGCCTCTCTTAATCTCTTGGCTTGTGCGGTTCTAATTTTAGCACAAGAGAAAGGGACCTACAGTTTAACGCCAAATCCGAACGGCAGTTTTTGAGAAGCTTTTCATGGCTAATTACTGCAAAGCTGGCGCCAACAGCAAGAGGTGTGGCCGGGTGTAAAGTTTTATTCAAAGAAAAAAACTTTTCATTAGATGTTTTGAGGCGGGATCGAACCCACGACCTCATGCTCAGCAGCCGCGCACACTAACCGCTGAGCCACCCAGCCACTATGTGTAGGTGTATGTATAATGTGGAGCATCTCCATGGTAAGCCGTTTATTGTAATGTTGATCTTGTTGCAAGGCACACACTGCTGCTAGATCTGGAGAGTGTCCGCTCTCAGCACAGTGGGCGGCAAGTGCTGTTTTTTTTATTGTTGTCTCGTTTGGTCGTACCAATGTATACCTTCTCGCATTTATTGGTCAGATTTGGCAAGTCTGTCTGACAAATTGGGTATGTAGACTAATGATTTATAAATTTTAGGGGTTTCTCTTTTTCTTTCTCTGTGATATTGTTAAAAGTGTAGGCTTTCATTATGGAGTAAATGGTATGATCTGGGAAGTCATTATTTTTAAGGATTTCGAAAATTTTCTTTTTGTTGTTGTGATGAAGTATTGGGTCACTAGTATCTAAGACTCGTCTAACAAAATTCTTGGCGGTGTTCAGTATCATATGCTTTGGATGACTTGAATAATAACACGGTGTGACAGTCAAAAAACTTCTGGGATGCGACATAGTGTAGGTTGTAGATATAGTTAAATGTAGCATTGTGGCATACCACAAATTTTTCGTGCACATCAAAATTTGGAATAACGGTTAAAAGTCCGTCTTTTCGAGGTTGATATACTTAAAAAATCATATTTCTTAAACTAAGCGTCCTATAATAGTTTGCAATGCGTCTTTGGAAAGAGAAATGTAACACCTTTCCAACGGTGTACTACATTGCAGTCTCGGATAAAAATAGGGGGGAGTTACATGAAAAACAAATAGAATTTTTCAGTTTTTTGCGACTTCACCGTACTTTAAATGAAAATGAATAGGTCAAATTTATATAAAACTATTTAATTTTGGTATGCAGTTTCAAAAAACATTTATTTTGCGTCTTCTGCAACTTAGTTTATTAAAATCGAGTAATATTTGGTTGAGTTATTTAACTTTTTAGGAAAAAAAACCTTAAAAGCCTAATTAAAACAAGTAGGAAAGTTGGGGAAACCCGACTATAATACACTCTTTACCCACAAAAAGTGTATTCTCAGTGTAAATTTAGATGCTGCAGTAGCTGCTGAAAGCAATGCTGCTACTGCGCTGCAGCAGAGAAGTTTCTTTTGCTTATATCTTGACAATCGTTCATCCGATTTTTACCAATCATTTGGTGGACCGATAAAGAATCCCGATTACTAAATATGTCCAAAAAGTACGAACCTTCTATCTATAAAACTGCCGAAGATATGACGTTTTTTCTAAATTTCGGGGGCGGGAGGGGCGTGGCAATAGTTGAAAGTAAGCTTGATCCGCCTGTAAGCATATGAAGCTTATGTTCCATACATATCAAACCTCTATCTCATACCATCTCTGAGATCTATTAATTAATATAGACAGACGGACTGACAGACGGACGGACAGACAGACAGGCGGACAGACGGGACATGGCTTTACAATACTTATTCTAAAAAAAATTATTCAATAATTTACTCTAAAAACGCAATAATTTTACGGTCGACAGTGCTATTATGGCGCGACTCCTCACCATATTGCGAAAATTTCGTTATCCGAAAAACTTTAATAACTTTGCTAATTATTGACCGATTTTAGAAAATAGGCATACGTTCTAACCGTGAAGATGTGTTGTTCTTAAGAAATAAAACAAATATTGGGGGTTTCTAACCAAATAGTGTTCAAAAAAACGTCACTAAAGACAAAAAATGGGAAAAAAACCAATCAAAAATGGTTTACAGCACATACCCAAGATAGAAATGACGCAAGTATAAGATAAAAAGGTAGAAAATGAATCCTGATCAGTCATATATGGTATCTTTAAAGACCTAAATTTCTTCTTTCCAAAACCGGTAAGAAAATAAAAATCATTTGATATATGACAAAGCTATGGGCGTATAAGTGAGTGTGCGAAAAAAGGCTTTTTTACCGTTATTCAAAATTTCGATGTGCACTAAAAAATTGTAGTATGCCACAAAAATCTACTGAACCATATCTACAACCTACGCTACGACTTATCCCAGAAGTTTTGTTTTGATTTTTTTTTTGTCACACCGTGTAATTAATCATCCTCCCGGTCGCCATCGGTTTCTGGTACCAATCTAGTTTTAGGGTATCCTCAACTCTGTGAACTACTGCGTCTAAAAATGGTTACCTGTTGTCCTTCTCTAATTCTAAAGTGAATTTTATGTCTTAATGGTGTGAGTTTAGTGTTCTCAATATATTATCAATTTGGTCCTCCTTAATTACGGCAAAAAGATCTTCAACATATTTGGTGAGTAGTCTCGCATTAGGTATTGTGTCCAAAATTGTCTCCATAACTATGTCAGCTATAATCGGTGATGCAGGTGATCTCATTGGAAGTCCTTTAAGTTGTATGTAAATATTTTCGTCATATTAAAAATATCTGTACTCCGTGATACAGAATATAAGCATGTCCATGAATAATTTCTTTGGTATGTTAGTGTGGTTCTCAAAATCTTTCCATCAATGGTACCACGTCAAACGAGATTATTCTTTCGTCCTCATATATATGGGAATCATTTATCCGCGCCATAAATTCATATGTGTTTTTAGCATTGTATTTAGAATGTAGTCAAGTTTTTTATAATGTGTACTAAATATTTGCATAGGTGATATGATGGCGAACTTAACATAGAGCAAATTGGTCTTAAGGGAGTGTTTTCCTTATGGATATTCGGCAGACCATAAATCCTAGGAGTTAAAGCTGTACTAGTCGACAATTTATATTTTTCCTTCCTTTTGATTATTCCAGCTGTAAGAAGTTTTTATACAAATAAATTGTTTTTAGCCTGTAAGCGCAGTGTGGGATCCTGTCGTCAGTATGTACTCAATTCACCAAGAATTTGTTCCATTTTTGGTTGTATTCCTCCTTTCTATTGCCACAGTCACATTGCCTTTGTCCGAATTTAAAATTAAAATTTCCTTATTTTTGCGTAAAAATGTGTGTGTCTGTTCCACTGTCTCTGTTAGTACTCGACCCAATGCAATCTCCCGTTTTTTGGTTCTGCAATCTTTGATGAGCAAAGAGAGTCCTCGTCGTCAGTATTTCCGAAAAGCCGATTTTGAATGCTGAGCAGGAGAGCAATTGACGCCAGCACTCGCATTATAAAAAGCGGATGAGACAGGCTGTTGTGGAAAGGGCTGCCCAGCGGCGACAAAAAAGAGGACCAAACTGTCAAAAAATCACGAAATTTGCTGAAAATTATTTCAATATTTGATTCTCATGAAGACGTTGAAATAGACGGATGGTGTAAGTCGAAAGTTCCGGAAAATCTGTAAATTTGACCAATTCTCAAATAAGTTTTGATTATGAAGAAGATTTAATAGATGACAACTGTATACGGGAAAATATGAGGAATGGGGCGAAAATAGAGTGGATTGTGAAAATTGCTCTATTTGGCTATTTTATGAAGCCACACCCAGACTCGTACTTGGAAGCAGGTCCGCTGATGAGGATCTTCCACGGATCATTAGTTGATGATGTTCTCAACTTGCGCACTAGTCTAATCCATCGCATTTCCTAAAGTGCGATAACGTCCGATGAATATCTCTCAAGGACACCCACTAGCAGCACCTTCCCTGTTGAGGCTTGCGAACATTCCAGGTGCATATCCTCAAATTGTGTATAAATCAAAGTTTGAACCGGTCTACCCAACTATTTATGTATCCAACATTGTGCTATAGCCATCTGCCCAATGTATATTCATTCCCATGAGTTTTCCTGGAAGAGTGTATTTGAAATTCGTTTGCTATTTTCCCACCACAGCCGTTGATGTTGGCTTTTATTGTTATTGCATCGTCTGCCGCAATGTCTCCACCGCTTGGCAGACGGGAGCATTGTCATCGTCTTGTTGTGATTCGCCGGCTATGCAATGCCATCGAGAGGAGCATATGGCATGTTATTTGTTGGCTTCAAAAGCATCTTTGGCATTCTCTTCAAGTCGCTTTTGGAATTTGATTGTGTTCCTCATTTTACTTTTTATAATAATTTTTATTTGCATTATAATTGGTCAAACATTTTCCGGCTGATATCAACACATCCCCAGCAAAGAGTAAGAATCAACAGATGATCTGTCATTCATTGGATTTTCCGTGGCTGCGGTCAGGCGGAGGCAATAAATTATTTGAACGCTTGAGCTTTCCTCTTAAACAAAAGCAGCTCATTATTTGTGAAAAACGCGGCTGTCAAAATTGAATAGGGAAAAGCCAGGCGAAAGAAATAAACCAAAACAATGGCAGCGGGCAGGCTGCAGTCAGCGACAGCCGCCACAACAAGCCACGTCCATTAGCCAAACTCGGGCCAATGGACTATGGACGAAATGTCCAATCTTTGGCGTAAAGTGTAAAGCATAATTCCAAAAAAAAGTGTTTATGTTTTGGAAAGGAAAATCTCAATAAGAATAGAAACAATTTTTCTGAAATCTGGTTGTCAACGCTGTTCAAAGATATTTGCAAGGGATGCGTTCGGACTCAATTCCGGAACTCAATCAACCGTAAAAACAGATTTGTTTACCTATAAGAAGACCCAAGCAAAGCATGGTTAGGTGATAAGTTGCTTTGGCCAAAACCAAATGTACAAAAGAAGATCAAATTTCAAATAAAGATCAGTCAGTCAGTTGTCAGAGGAGCTATTCACTCGCAAGCAGACTTCCGTTTTAGTGTTCACTCTTTAAAGTTTCTTCTTTCTTAGGTGGGAGTTGGTTAAATATGGAATTTAACTTTCATGGAATGTGGAATAAATGTTTTTTGTTTTACTATTTTTGTGCAAGAATGCCAACCTCACAGGAGTTGGGACCGATTCGGTAGTTTCCAGAGTACTCATTCTTCAGCGCAAATTATCGTTAGAAAATTACCTGTTCGGGGTTCCAAAATTTCCAGAAAACTATTCCCATTTTGAGTTTTAAAAATTCCGGAAACATGCGTAAGTTCCAGGATTATCTGAGCAAGCAGAAAGGCAACATTCTTAATTGCATCCGTTACTATCCCAACCATCATGGTAACCAAGAAAGCAAAGTGTCTGGTACCCTATTAATAGTAGGTTTCAGGTCCTTAGAAAAATTGGAAATTTCCAAATCTGAAACAAACTCGATAAGCGTACACCTACCTACATGCTAAAATTTGTGGCTCTATCTTTTATAGTCTCTGAGATCGATGCGTTCATACGGACAGTGGGACGGATAGACGGACATGGCTAAGTCGACTCGGCTGATGATGCTGATCAAGAATATATTAACTTTATAGGGTCGCAAATGTTTCCTTCTACCTGTTACATACTTTTGCACAACTTCATGATCCCCCTTTTCCCATTTTTAATGGGAACAGGGTATAAAAATAGGGGAAAGTTAACTTCGGCTCGGCCTTAAAATCAAGGGAACAGGGTATTTTGGAGTCGGGCACTCGACTTCAGCTCGATTTCTTTCTTTTTATATCTTGACACTCGAACAACTTTCAAATTAAATCTACGCCGATTTTTAAATGAAACAGATATATGAAAATAGACCACACTGCGTATGAGTGATCAAAAACAAGAAAGAAAGTCGGTCAAGCCCGACTCTGTACATACTCTGTACCTGTGAAGTGCTGCCCATCACCATTGCGACCGGTGCTAACCATAATTGTTTGTTTTCCTTATAACTCGACAACCGTTCATCCGATATTTACCATTCCTTTGGCGGATCGATTAATAATCCTGATTACTAAATATGTCCAGAAGGAACGAACCTTTTATCTATAAAACTGTGGGCGATATGACGATTTCTTCAAATTGCGGGGGCAGAAGGAAGCATCTCCGACCCCATAAAGTATATATATTCTTGATCAGCATCAACAGCCGAGTCGATACAGCCATGTCCGTCTGTCTGTATGAACACCTAGATCTCGGAGACTAGAAGAGCTAGAGACATCAAATTTTGTATGTAGATTTTGTATCTTAAATAACTCCAACAATTTTAAATATATCAAGCTCATATTTTGCAGTGTAGTGTATGGGCCGAATATCTACAATCTCTGAAAAGTTTCATAAAGATCGGATAATAAATGGCTGAGCTATAAAAAACGTTGCATACTTTTTGGCGCCACATGCACTTTTTGCTCACATAATGTTGCAATGGTCACATTAGTCTTAATGCTCTGTTAATTAACATAGGGAAAGGCTATTAAACACTAAGTGCCCTGAGTAACTGGTATATCGATGTCGGGCAGGACCGACTTTAACTTACGCTCTCGTTATACACTTCAGAGTGTATTATAATTTTGCCCAGTAGTTTGGAACGCATATAAGGAATCATCTCCGACCACATAAAGTATATAAATTCTTGATCGGTATGATGAGCTGAGTCCGTCTGTCCGTCCGTCCGTCAGTCCGTCTGTCTACGCAAACTAGTCCCTCAGTTTTGAAGCTATCGAGTTAAAGTTTAGATCAGAGGGAGGCAAAAAATACATTTACATTTTTGCATTGCAATGCATTGTACAGTGGTCCGGCTTGTATGGAGCCGCGGCCATAAATACTTCTAGATGTTATCGTAATGAAGTATCAAAATTCATAAAATATTATAAATATATGTTACAAAAATTGGCCAGATCGTACCACTATATCCTATAGCTTCCATTGGAACGATTTTTTCAGTGGTCATTAATTCATTTCTTGTAATCATAACAGGTCGAACTTTTTATTGTAAGTTATTAACAAACTTGACCTGTAATATAAAAGTGAGGTGTGTAGTGATTACACACTCCACCCCCACGCCCACCCTTATAACAACAAAACGAACAATAATAAAAATTATATAATATTTAAATGGTTTTCACTCGTTAACGAAAGAGTTGACTCTAGTAGAGTTGACTTTTCTCCTTATACTTAAGTGTTCTTTGTCCACTAATAAATGGATCAGAACTTAAAAGCAGTCTGTTAAATAAGTCTGTATTTGAGGAGATCCTTGAAATTTTGCGTGATTGTTGCAGTTTGGAATTTTTAATGTCCTTAATTCTTGCTTCAGCGGCTTCTTCTGAAAGCTCTTCCAAATTTGAAAGCAAAAGTATGTTTTATAATGTCAGGAGCATGAAGTATTTT